>CM035233.1:58421954-58677353 GCA_020226215.1 Sindora glabra
ACAAGGAGTGCATTAATAAAATTTTTGATCAGTTTTTAGTTAATTTTGGTATATTTGATTTTTTGACCAATTAAATTAAGTATTTGATAAATAGTTATTTTTATTGATTTATTAATTTTTATTCAATTATTTTAAAAAAAATTAGGAATTCAAATTTTTTAATATTTTCAAATAGCTTATTGATATTTAATGTAGAAAGAGACGCTCTTGTATATAATTACATAATTTTTTACACATCTATCATTGATAGAGAGAAAAATTCTAAATTAAAATTATTATTTCTTAAAGAAAATTTTAATATATATAATAAATTATAATATAATTATTTATTTTTAAAATGAAAATTAAATAAGAATAATAAATTTCATTAAAATTTGTATATAATAAAAATGTACATGAATATAACCATTTCTCTTCTATCAAATTGTATAAAAAGTAGAGAATATATATTTTACTTCATAGATAATAATAAAAAATATATGGATAAAATCATTAATCATTTCCTAAATTGATGTCTTTTGAACTGAAAAAATATATGTTAAAAAAAAAGAAACAACATAATAATATTATTTGTAAAAGGTAAATTTTTATATTTATAATACGTAATTCATTGATATTCTTAATAATAAATATATAAATTTTAAATTTAATTGTAGAAAGGGTTAAAAAATAAATTTTAATAGTTATTGCATCAATAAAAATATTTTAATAACTCCTCAACTGACAAATTATAATTATTTAATTCTTAGGGAAAAATTCATAATAGAGTACAATGATTAAATTTTTTTAAAAAATAATTTTATAAATGATTATTATAATAAAAATATTATTAAAATAAAAAATATTTAAATAAATTATAAAATATATACATGTCCTTATATATTATTTTATATATAAATAATTAATTATAATTATTTAATTTTACTAAATATCTTTATACACATAATTGATGTTATTAGTTATTTAAATCACTTAATATAATTAACTACTAATTAATAATTAATACAATTAATTAACTAATGTTATTATTAGCTGACTGTTAAGTGGTACGTCATACGAAATTAACAAGTGTTTTTCTATATTTCTACCATGCATTCACTTATATTTATTCACGTTTTCCTAAAATCAATTATAAGTAACATCAGTAAACACAATTCAGTCTGAATTAACTCAGTTAGTTAAATTTTGTTCACCATTGTTCATTTCGCGTTCTTTTAAAATTAATTATATTAGCAAAGACAATTTACATTATTATATATAAATTCAGGTGGACTAATTGCTAAATTTAAAAAAAAATATATCTGTCTCACTTCACAGATTTTTTTTTTTTTTAAGAACTCCAGACATGTTAGAATTGCTTGAATTGCTATCTACGCTATTAGCATTTTGTTTGGTAGAATCCAAAATTTTCTCTAGGTTTTTGCATTTAAAAATGAAAAAAAAATAGATAACTTTTAATTCAAATAATATATAATTTTGTAAAGATTTATCTTCTTTTATATTATCATGAATTCAATTTCAGAAATTTACAGGTATAATCGGTGATATAATCAGTTTTACTATAAAAAAATGAAAAAATATTAGATTTAAAGGTCATTTAATTTGCAGAAATAGTATGTAAAGTAGGACTTCTTGAAAAATAAAAAATAACTGAATATTTAATTAAGTATTGATTATTAAAATAGAAGAAGTAGAACTTTTTAAAAAATTTTACTTTATATAAATCATTAGAAGTTATTTATCAATATCTCCTTAATAAGAAAAACTTCTCATATCTTTCTAGGTAAAGTATAAAATTATTTTTATTTAATTTAATAAATAACCACTTTAATCTTTTATCTTTATTATTTAAAAATTATAATAAATATGTTTTATAAATGATAAATATAATTTATTAATTATATAAAATAAAATAATTTTATTAATTGTAAATATAATGAATATTGTGTAAAATATATATTAGATATTATATCAAAAATATAAATTAAAAATATAATCATAAATATTATTACAATAAAAAATTAATATTTAATATGATTATATTTATTATTTATTATTTTAATAATTAATTAAAAATAAAAAATTATTTATTTCTATCTATTTTATATAAATTTGATGGAATTAATTATTTAACAAATATTTTTCTTCATTTAAATTATATTTTATTTTAATTATATTAAGATAATTTAAGATATATATAAATTTTAATTTTTTATATAATTCAATTATTAATTTAAAAATTATGATAGAAAGAGAGATTAGAAATATAATATAAAAATAATTATATATAATTAAAAATTATTAGTATTTATTAAAATAATACTCTAATATAGTAATTATTTTATTAATATTTACCAATAAATTTAAAATTGAATAAAATAAAATATAAAAAATCATTTCTTAAAAAATATTAATTAAATAACTTTAAAAAATTTTCAAAAAATTTACATAAAAAATATAACTTCAGATGATAACATATTTTTTGAATAAATCAAACTACTTCTTATATGGAGTCATTATCATTACATGTTTAAAGTTAGAGCAATTGAAATGTGTCAATATTTGCGACTTTTGAAGGATTTGGGCCTCCATGGAAGCCTTAAAAATCTCGAGTTGCAACTAACTCAATCAATAAAAACCCTTGATTTGTGTGGGCGACGGGTTGGATGGCCTGTAATTTTTTTTTAATTTCAAAATTTTATATAGGCTTATATTTTCAATTCAAATAGAATTACACTCCTATTTTTCATTTTAATTATGTAGAACCATGTTATACATAATTTATAAATAATAATATTATTTTATAAATATTTTATAACTTTTATTTTACATATATAATATTTTTTATAATTATATATAAATTTAAAATATATTATAATTAATTTATAAATAACTTTAATTTTTTATTATTCAAATTTAAATTTTTTATTTAAAAAATAAAATTTTAAAAAACTTGTAGGCTAACCTAAATTCCTAATGAATAAATTAGGACCTTCTTAGAAGCCTGTAAAAAAATTCAATAGATTCAATCCATGTAATAGTCAACTTGCACAGGCTGATCGGTAAGTTGGCCGATCTAACCGTTTCCCACCTTTTTTTGGAGCAAAACCTAAGGTACAATTGAAACGGGAAACTTTCATGGGATTAGTAACGGATGGTCCGTTTGTTTGCTTAGAAAGACTTATTTAACAATATGGAGAAGGTCAAATTACAATCTCGCGCTAATAATTTGACACATCTTTCCCTCTTTTCTTTGTCCATACATTACAATCATGTTTAGTAAATAGCTATTTGTCTAGCTTTTAATTAATTTAAATGAAATTTATTGGTTAATTTATTCAACAAGTCAATTTAATATTTAGTAATAAGCTAATTGTCAAACAAATTATTACTTTGCAAAAAGCTAGAAAAACCAACATTTTACATTCAGCTGGTTCCAAAATAATTATAAAAAAATCAAGCTATCCCTAATTAATTTTTGTTATATCCTAATTTATTTTTCTTGTGCAAATGGAGGATGCTTTCATTATTTTTGTATCACCTAATAAACCAATAAGGCCACAAGCTATGTGGCCAATGAATTCAAAGGCCACATTTTTTTATATTTTAAAATTTTATTTATTATATTATTTTAAATTATAATATTTAATAATTATAAAAATATATTAATTTAAAAAATATTTAATATATATTAAATTAAAATAATATATTATTTACAAAAAATTTTAATTTATTAAATATAAAATTTAAAATATTAATATAAAAGAATACTTAAATAATTTATAAAATATACTTATATCCTTATATCATTTTACATACAAATAATTATTTATAAATAATTAATTTTATCAAATATTTTTATTAAATAGTTAATACAATCAACCGATCAAATTAAATAATACAATCAGTTATCACTTAACAGTTAATCAAATTAGTTAATTACTAATGTAATTAGTTAATTGTCAAACAAAGTTATGTCTCATTTCTTAAAAGAAATATTATGTTTTTTTCTTGGTATAGATATTAAATTATTAGATACACATAAAATATTATAATTAAATTCAAAATTTTAAAAAATAAAATTTTTTAAATAATATTATACATCATCTGAAGCAAGGTGACAGAGCTTTGAAGGCAAATTAGAAAAGGAGTAAGAACCGGTTTGGCAATTGGAGGCCACCCCACTCATTTCATTCCAAATCCCAGTGCAAATATTGAAGTTATAACACGGAAACACCAAAACTTTTTGGCTTTCCAATTGGGTGGTCAATTGATTAAAAATTATTATTCATTTTAGTGGATGGACTTTAATTTCTATAATTTTCACAATTTCTTTACAAAGTATAGACTAGCTTTGTATGAAGCCGTGTTAGAAAGACCGTTGGCATTGGGGTGGGACATATGGAGGCAAGCTTCAACTAGAACGCGCCGTTACGAGCGCGTCTCTGGAATTTTTTTAATATTAATATTGAAAATTTAATATTAATTTCATATAATTTTTATTAGATATATTTTTTTAACTCGATAATTTTATGAAAGTAGGGAATTATCATAATGTTAAATTGAAAAATATACACTTAAAAAATTATATGAAAATAGCATGAATCATTAACCGAAAAGATGTATAACAATGGACAATACCATGAAACACAAATTAATTGTATATTTTTTTTTGTTAAATATTAAAATATTAATAAATTTTTCTTATTTCAGTAAGTATCATCTTCAGCGGTGGCATAGGATAATAGAGGGAGGCCTTAATCTCTCAAAATTTTTAAAATAATATATTAATATCATTTAATTTTGTTAAAAAAATTAAAAATTATTGTTTTATAAGTCAATTGGCCCCTAAAAATTTTTGGATTTTAAAAATATTATGTCGTTAATCTCCGGGATTCGAAGCATTGCCCAGCCCGATATCGCTATTCCTTTTATTGACCTAACACTTTGTTGATTAGTAATTAATTGTGTTTTTAATCAATAATAATATGGCAATATTATAAAAAAGTCTTTTGTATTAAAATTGGTATAGAACGTCATTCTTATTATCATGTTTGACGAATGCATGATGAGAAGGAGCACAATGATGATGATAATGGTGATTATGAAAACGATGGATTTGTTGATTAAAAATAGTAAGATTTTGTTTTGCCTAAATAATTGATAAATTAATTATTAATTAATTAATTAATATTTGATAAATTGATTGACAGTGTAAGAAGTATTTTGTAAAGTTAATTATTGAATGAATTGAAATTGTACAATTATATAAAAGAATATATTAATAATATATATAGTTAAAATAATTTAGATTTATTTAAAAATTAAATTATATTAATATAATTAAAAATTTTAAATAAAAATATAATATTTAATATTAATTAACTATACTTTATAAATTTATATATTTAGTTCCTTATATAACTTTATTTTATTATTATTTATAACAAAATTATAATTATTTAAAATATAATTAATTATATTTTATAATATTATTTACATATATAAATATTTTTATATATTTATAATCTAAAATTATAATATAATCATATTAATTATATGTTATAAAAATAATATTTAAATTTATATTACGAAGGATATGAGTTATAAATTAATAAAAAATAATAATAAATTTAAATTTTTTAAAAAATAATTATAAATTATAAATTATTTTAAATAATTTGTTAAATTAAAATTTATTTTTTAATAAACTAATATATAAAAAAATTAAGAAGTAGAGCGGAAGCAGTATCCGGTCAATAAGACAACTGGCCCACGTTATAATAACATCCATGTCTCTCTCTCGTGATATATCATTTTCTCCTTCCCCCCCCCCCCGGGTCATCAATCATCATTCCTCCACTTTGCTTCACCCTCTTAAATTTGTGTCATTTTTGTGAGCAGTAACCACCCTATTAATTATGCCCTTCAAATTATCAATTCTCCAATTCAAATTCTACTGTTCCTTGCCAAATACCCAAGGATTTACTCCCTCAAGATAAGCAAAAGGATTTTTTTTTCTTTTTTAAATTTCAATCTCTACGTGGAGATTAAAAAACTAATGTATTATATTGTGATAATAAAAAAATTATTTTAAAATAGAGAACGAATTTGCTCACTCAAGAATGCAAAATGTCTTCCTTTTTCATTTTTGCATAGGGCGGAGTCTCAATTTAAATGGATTCACGTGGGATCGTCAACCTAGAGTTGTGGGTCAATATTTACTCACAAACCAAACCACAAACTAGGAAATAAAAAGGCTGTGTTGTGGGTACTAAGCCTTATTCAGAAAAATATGCACTTTGCCCTTCTCAAACATTCTTCTTGCCTTTGCTAAAGCTTTCTTTAGTCCTTCTCTTTGGGGTCTTCTCTTGTCCTTCAAACATGGAGCTTGCATTGAGCTTAGGAGACGCACCAAAACCCTTCTCATTTCTAGACAAAATCGCCCATAAGATTTCTAACAAAGATCCTGGTTTCTGCATATCATCACTCGGTGCTACTAGTTTCAGTGGTGGAAAGCCCTCGGATGAGAAGAGCCAAGACCATGAGAGAAAACCTTCATCAGATCCACCATTTCAGCTCGACCTTCTTCCTCCGGCACCAGTTCTCAGAACTCAGCCAACTTCACAGCCTCGGATTCCTTGGCTCTCCGATGCATGTAATAACTTTTCTTAGCTTATTTTGAATCTTTTATATTTGTTTTACTTTTGTTTGATTTTGCTTATTGCTTTTGAATTTGAAGATTTGATTAATGCTTATTATCTGTCCTTGTTCATCGCAGTTGGTATTGAACGCGCTTCATCCGGCGGAACCACAAGGGAGTTGGATATGAACCGGTTGCCGTTATCGGCGGCGGAGCCAGTGGAGGAGGCTGACGACGGTACTGCACTGTATTCGCCTAACGGTGCAGTATCACCATTTGAGATGGATTTCGGCGTTGGCGGCCGAAGCAAGAGAGACAGCGAAGGAGAAGGCGAGCGAGCAAACTCCAGAGCCAGCGACGACGAAGAAAACGGTTCGACTCGGAAGAAACTCAGACTCTCCAAGGAACAATCAGCTTTTCTTGAAGAAAGCTTCAAAGAACACAATACTCTCAATCCTGTAAGTTAAACAGTATCAAACAGAATCCCTTTTTTCTTAATCTCTGTTAATTTTAACATCTCTGTTACCGTTTTACCGCAATGTCTGCAGAAGCAGAAGCTTGCGCTGGCAAAACAGTTAAATCTTCGTCCTCGTCAGGTAGAAGTCTGGTTTCAGAACAGAAGAGCAAGGTAGAGATATTTCACTTAGTTATTTTTCCATTTTGCTTCTCTGTATCGAATATCTATCATTTGAAATGGTTTGTTTTCTTAACAATGGGTAATTTTGATGAAAAAAACAGGACAAAGTTGAAGCAGACGGAAGTTGATTGTGAGTATTTAAAGCGGTGCTGTGAGACACTGACAGAAGAGAACAGGAGGTTACAGAAGGAACTGCAAGAACTGAGGGCTTTAAAGACATCTCAGCCATTTTACATGCAGCTCCCAGCTACCACACTAACTATGTGTCCCTCCTGTGAACGGGTGGCTACCAATTCTTCCTCCGCCGGCGGCGGCAACCGAACTATCTCGGCTAATGCCTCCAATAACGATCGTTCTCCAATCCCAGTTGCATTATCTCTTCCGAAGCCTGCAGCGCTTCCCTTTGCCAACGGTTCCGCCCAAACTCAGCAGGCCCAAGCCCATCAGATGGCCTCATGATGAGAGTCGGATGAACCAGTTTTGTCATATGATATTATTGAGGAAAACCAAGTTGTGGTCTATTTTTGACTTGTGTATACGTATATATATATTGTGCCTAGACACCTTATTTTTACAATTTAATTTCTAGGAAGTGGAGTTTTAAAGGGGCAGTGATCGAGGAAAGAAAGGCTTATATTTAATCTACGATGATGTAGTACGTATCAAAAATTAGATTTAAAATTAAATTTTGAATATAAACTAAAACATCTTGTTAAATATAAATAATAAAATAAATTTATAATATTTATTTTAATAAATAAAAAAATTTTAAAATTTAATTTCGAATGATATTTTTAATATTTATAATATTTTTTATTTAATTTATAGTCGAGTGAAAATTTCTTATATGTTCTGTCTATAATATATATAAAAGATATCTTTAACTTATAATACATCAAAAATTAAAATTTCTCATGCTCAAGTACGTACAATTTCCCAAAAATCATTTTAGTTCTCTTTGTAATCACTTAGGCCAGTCTGGTTTAGTAAGGTGATAAAATATAATTGTGAAGTACTTCTTTGAACTAATTAATATAAAATGCATTGGCAAACCCCCTTAAAATGGTGTTTGATTTTAAATATAAAAATATTTTATTTTATTTATAATTTTTATTTTAATTATATTTATGTCATTATAAAATTTATTCAATTTAGTAAAGGATTTTACTAAGGATTTTATTAGAATACATTTCAATTGATTAAAAAAATATTTTATATAAAATTTTTACCTTTTTTTTAATATTATATTTATTATAATATCATCAAAATTTATTTTTTAATTAAATTTTATATATTTTTTAATATATTTTAAACAAAATAATTAATTTACAAATGAATTGAAATTATTATTTTTGATAAAGTATTCAAATAATAGAATTTATTTGTAAATAAATTGAAATCATTTCAATTGAAATGAAATGAAATCAATTCTAGAAAAATTACATGCAAAACAAAGGACAAGTCCATTTTAATAGAATATTATTAATCTTAGACTACGATATATTTACAAGTTATAATTTAATTTAAACTACAATTGCTCGTTGAGGCTCAAATCTGAGCAACCGCATTGTTTATATTATGTTGCCTAATGGACATGTAAATTTCTGCCACGACGTGGATTTATTTATTTATTTATTTTCTCCTAAGGCAGTTTTCCTTAAGTCCATGTGGTGGGGCTGCGTAGCCAAAAATTAGATCGGCAAATGATTAGGCTGGATGGATATAAATTAGATGAATGTGTTATTATAAATTTATTTATTTATTTATTTATATTTAATATAAAATTTTAAATAAATAAAAAATAATTCATGATTTTTGAATATACAATTAATCTAATTTATTAATTTATTTATAAAATTATTATTATTTCTATTTTTTTACTATGATATTGTATTTGTATCACCATTTCAAAATAAATTTATGCTATTAAAAATTTTAAATTATATATTCACTTTCTTTTTAAAACTCTAATTTTTGTTGTCTTTAGTGATATAAATAACCATTTTTAATATTATATTTACTAAAGTTGAAATTTATAAAATTAAATATTTTAAAAATACATTTTAACATTTTCATATATTAAATGAAGTTAATACAAAATTAATATTAGAATAAAAATAAAAAATGTTCACAATTGTAAAAAAATTATCCATTTTTCTTTTTAAATCGATTAACTAAGAATTTACCTATTAAACTATCTATGTATGTATGCATGACAATATAATTTTTTCAAAAAAAAAATATGTAACTATACTTTATGGATGTATAAAAATTTCAAATATCCTTGCTTTATATTGATATAAATACTCATTACAAAAATTATATATATCTTACATTTTTTTTAAATTATTGACAGTATTTGAAAATTTTTTATGATGTTTTTAAAGAAATTAATTAATATATTGAAATTTAATTTTTTATAATATTGAAGCAAGATTAGATTTTCTTTTATTTTTTAAAATGAAAATTGATATCATATAATGATATTAAGATTATTTATTTAAGATAAATAACTTTAAAAATATTTAAATTTATATTGAATGATTAAGATATATTTTTAATAAATAAATTAATAAAATATTTTAATCCAATAATTTTTTTATTTTATAATTTTCATTTGTATAACTCACAAGTCAAATTTTTATACATAACAAATGATTGATTATTCATAAATTAATTTAATGTAACTCTTATTTAATATAATATCAATAACTTAATTCATATTTTTTAAAAAAATTAATATAGATAAATATAATAAATTAAAATAAAAATAAATATGTATCAATAAATAGGTATAAGTCCTGGTCGTTCAACCACCGTAAATGCTAAATTGAATAGGATTTGGGCTGTCTTCGAACGAAGGATCGATGAAACAGAGGTAGGATCAAGAAATACTGCATAAAGGAGATTTTGGGGCAGACCTAGAAGCTTATCTGCTTAAGGATCTCCATCGGAGGCAGCTAGGACTCTCCCTATGGGCTGGTAGAGGGAACTTAATGGTCTATCCTACCCTTCTTATTTCATTGGTTTTCTTGAGCTACTCTCGCCCGTCCAGGATTAGATATCGGTGGACTTTACATCGGCCAAAAAAATATACATAAATGTTTATTGTACATAAATTTTTTCCCTTCTATTCAATAAAATATTCTTTTTTATTAATTTAATTTACACAAGCTAAACCTAAACCTGGGCAACCCTAAAATATTTTTTTAAAAAAAATTGATATATTATTGATATAATAATATATTAGTATATCATTAAATTTGATCGCAAATTAGTTTTATTATATTTTTTAATTTAATTTCACGCATTTATGATAATATTTGATAATTAGATTTACTAATGTATCGACGAAATAATTATATAGTGGTATACCATATAACTTTTTAAATATTTGTGATAAAGAAAAATTATGGTATATTATTGATATAATAATATACTAATATATCATTAAATTTAATTATATATTAAATTTATTTTTTAAAATTAAATTTAATATATTATATGATAATATATCAATAATCAAATCTAATTTACTATTGCAGCACTATATAATAATTTCTTCTATGATTTGGTTCCATCCTGTGTTTGTGTGATAAGATATTGAAGCATGCAGTTAAGAATCTCATTGACATGATATAAAGGGTCAAACTCTTCACACAATCCATTAACATAAAATGTGTGCGGATAATTGATATTATAAACCATGAGCTTAGTTCTCTTTTATTGGCTAACGGAATGAAATATGTAATTATCTTGCAACTAACAAGTACTCTATAATGTTTTTTCAATTCATGAAATTCACCATTTTTAAACATTTGAATAGTAACTTCATGCATTTTTATTATTGAAATCTGTTTTCAGTGAACATTAGGCCTCAAATCTAGTAAACAAGGCCTACCAATGGACATCTTAAGTGAAGATGAATTTTTTAGTGCAAATTGAACCATGATAAGCGTATATGATTTTATTACATAAATTTTAATTAATAACCAAAAGGAGTCAAATAGTTTAGATAGCTTAAGCGAACTATCCACATATTTTCATAATTCAGAGAATTATGCACATAATAAATCCTTCAAAGGATGCAACCTAGGAAGTGTGTGTCTTCCCTTCTTTTTGCATATAGACCAACCTTGCAGAACAATTGTTTGAAGTGGTGTTTCATTAAATCTTTTATTATGGAAGCCAATTTTTCTCTTTTTTTAGTTTATAAAATCAAATATTTTTAGAAATTTTAGTATTTCTAAAAATATAATTTAAAAAAATTTATTCTTGTAAATATGATTTTACCATATTTGATTGGATTGAAAATATTTGTAAGAATGTTATAGTATTATATTTTAATAATTTTTAAAATTATTATTAAATTATTAAAAATATTTTTATTAAAAATTAATTGGTTAACAATAGTAAATAGTTATTGATAGAAAGTGGTAGATGCAGTGATGGTAAACAATGATTATTAATGGCGAGTAGTAATTAATAGTGATTACTTGAAATGAATGGTGAACAATAGTGATTGACGATAAGTGGTTATCACCAATAGTAGGTAATAGTTGATTATGGTCACAGATAATGAGTAATAGCTGATAGTAGTCATTAATAATAAGTAATGATAAATGATAATTATTGGTGGTAGATAGTAATAAATAATTATTAATAGTAATGAGTAGTAATTGATAATGGATAATAGTCAATGATAATTAATGATAATGAATGATGGTAGTAGATAGTGATTACCAATAATAGTTAATGGTGAACAATGATCATTGATAGAAGGTGATGACTGATAATGATCATTAAAAATGGATAATAATAAATTGTAGTTATCATTGGTGGGCAGTGGTTGTGGTTGTTTACAATGAGTAGTGGTTAGTAATTGTCAATAATAATAAATAATAGTGAGATAAGATATTAATGATAGTAAGATTTTAATGAAAAAATAGATAAAATAATCTATTTATATTAATTAAACATTTATGTATCATGTGAATATAGGATATTCACCTATTTTATAAGAATATTAGGTTAAATATATTTTTAAAAATATTTTTTTAAATTAAAACTAAATATAAAAATATTACATTTGTTTAAAATATTCTTAAAAATATAAATAAGATTTTGTAAATTAAATACTACCACAAAATTAGATTTAATTGGACTTCATAAAATTCAGGCTGCCATAGTGCAAGACTAGAGGCTCACATTTTTTTTATGAAAAAAAAAGAAGAAGCTAAACTCAGCTTTATCGATTTGGTGGACATAAAGAGTATAAATTGTATTACTTTCCATATTTACCTGAAAATACAAAATAGAACAAGAATTTATTTTCATCCTTGTATTTGATATGTAGAGTTTGGTAAGGATGGAACTAGAGGAAAAATGGTTTCGCACATGATCCTAAAGCACAACCATATTTTATCCGTTGACCCGTGTAACAATGACTATATTATATTGGGGGGGGGGGGGGGGGGAAGAGCTACAGTAAAGAATGCATGGTTAAAGTGATGAAATATATTTTATTTATTTAATATTAAATTAATAAGTGTAGCAAATAAAAATTATTTAAAAGAACATTGTTTTTGCTTGATGATTATATAAATTTATATATTATTTTTTAATTAAAAAATATATAAATTATATGTCGCTCTTTTATTTTTATGTATAGCTAAATAAATTTTTCTTCAATAAAAATATTTTTGACACAATATATTTTTTAAAAGTCATGTTGAATATACAACAATACATGTATTTCCTAGCATAACTCTAGCTAAGAAACCTCGTGGCAAATGGCAAGGACATATAATTGTACTCTTAGCTTTCGCTTTTGCCATCTCCCCATTTCGTACATAAAGAAGCATTCTTAAGCGATAATTTTTTTAAAGGCTTGTTCCTTTAAAATATAATTTTAATAACTTTAATTTTAATTATATTAATTTTAAATAATTAATATAATTTTTATTTTTATTTGATTTTTATCAATTTTTTAATTCTATAAAATTATTTTCACCTAATATTTTATTAATATTTATTTGAAATAATTTTTACATATATATATATATATATATATATATATATATATATATATATATATATATATATATATATATATATATATATGAAAGAAAATTTTTGTGCAGATTTTGAAAATTTTAAGCAAAATGAATGAATTATATATAAAAATTTAAATTATTTTATGAATTAATTATTTGTAAAAATTTTAAAAATATAATTTTTCTAAAAAATAATAAAATAAATCCTTAGAAATTAAATAAGAGTTGATAGAAGTTGATTGAAATTGATAAAATTGATGAAAATCAAGTAAATCAAAATTGTACCATTTGAATATTTTGAGGTAAAAAAATTATTTTAAATTTAGGAGTTCAAAATTGAATAATTAATATTTTAAAAAGATCACAATTATATTTAAATCATTTTTTTATCAATTCTATCCTATGTGAAACTAAATATAGGTATAAATTAACTTTATTAATGAATTATAAATTATTATATTGAATATTTTTACCTCAAAAAATATAAAATTTAATATGAATTATTAAATTTTATATAATAAATAAAACTCACCCTCTTCTTTACACTTTTTATGAAGTGCCTCACAATTTGTACTGTCTTCAAGGAAAAGAGAGAAAAGATATTTTCTTTTCAGTTGTGTTTGTTTGGGGAGAAAATAAGAGAAAAAAAATGGGAAGAAAGTTATTTAATTTTATTTAAATGAAGATAAAATATTTTGATTAAAATAATTGACTTTCTAATATATGTTCCTCTTTATTAAATGTAATTATTAGTATTATGTAATGATTTTGTTAATTTTTTATAAGTTTAATAGTTATAAAAAATTTATACTAATAAGCAAAATAAGATAAAAAATATGATATTTGGTTTGTTTGAGACAAATAAAATTTTATATACTCAAATTCAGATAAAATAATAAATTATTCAAATAGAATTGCATAAATTCAAACTGAAATTCAAATTTTCAAATTTAATCAAAAATTGAAACTTAGTGGTAAACTATTCAAATAAATTCATTTTAAGTTTGTCTTCAAATGAAGTTCAAGTTTGAGTTATCTAAACTTACTAATATTCGAGTCAAATTTAAACTTATTTGTTTTTCATAAATTTAAATTTAATCATATAAATATCTAATCCGACTTGATACGTTTTTACTTTAGTCACAGAGAGAGAGAGAATGTGTATCAAAAGCTTATATAATACAGACTCCATCACAAATTAAATCATCAAAAAGGCTGGCCGAAGGCCCCCAATGCCAATTGCCACATATATTGTCTGCATTCTGCAGGAAATGATGCAAAGCTTGTTTTCATCTTTCCAGCACTTAAAATTTTTTTTTTTTTTTCAGATACTTTAAAAATTAGACTTGGCAATGAATTAGAAAAATCATCTAGATACAATTGGATTGATCCAACCAATAAACCCAATGATTAAATCAAAATATATCATGCATAACTGCAAATTTGAATACTACAGTACAACAGTTAAGAACCCAGATTTTAAAACACTGGTTTTGCCCCTCACCCCTCAGCCCTCAGCATGGATCTTCATCTAAAATGGGATTGTACTACAACTACGTGAATCACGAGCTACAAATGCACGAAGCAAACTTGCCAAAAAAACGTGCACTGGTCTTTTTAACAATGACCTAATTACAAGCTTTAGCCATTTGGCGTCAGAATTTATCATATAAAAAGGGCACTTTTTTTTTTTTTGGGGGGGGGGGGATTAACTACAAATATGTTGACATTTATGCACTTTTATTCTATAGGCCATCATTTTTGGAAATTATGTAAAAGCTTTTTCAGCCTACGATCGAGGTGGCTCCTTAACACCGACCATCCGCTTTGGCAAAAGCTTGTGACCAATTGGCCCGGACTCTCTTCTACGCCAATAATTTGCGATTGAACTTTCCAGTTTGCTCCCCTAAAGTAACCAAATATAAAATGCAAATATTAAAACATATATAAGAAGGTAGGAAAAAAGTAGCTACCCTTTTAGGACATGGACCAAAACTACTATGCACTACTCTTCCTAATCGTGCAACGGAAAACACTTCAATGTGCTCAAACCTTGAATAATCACATGCAATTCATTGTTAAAGGGAGTTTCATAGTGATGAGCGATGCATGCTGTTTCTCCTTCTTTTCTAACGCCATCCTATCAATATGTCAAAACCAAGTAAAGATTTTTTGTTTGGCCCACGTGTTTACACATTCTTTACCTCATAATCCAAATTCTTACATTTATAATTCCATAGGTATCATGCAATATAAAGCCCCTTAACATATAAATCTAAGAGAGTAATCTTAGAAAAAGACCCACTGATTCAAGTTTGCCGGAAATTCTATGAATCACAAATTTAGTAAATATAAAAGATAAAGTGACGGACTAAGTGTATGGAAATTATCTTGTTTTTCACACCAAAGTTCACTCCATGTTTTGGTTCATACATTTACTAAAAAATTTACCAAGTAACCTGGTTATGAAAAATTAGTCATCTACTGTCTGTCATTTTAGACATATAACATTTCACAATAGTGACGTACATACTTGGAAAAACCCATAACACCTCTGAAATCATTTCAAAAAATTCCTACATCCTTCATGAGTTGATACAAGAGATTCCAGCACATCTCTTGTGGTATGCCTAAAAATTGTTACTTGGCATTCTTGTTTTCACATAAAAAACAATAGGACTTAAATCAAAATTCTTGCATCACTCTTATATTATCTAGATCACTCCATATATCTATAGGGCTATAATGTTAAGGTTTACTTCTTTCAAGAATTGCAAGACCTCTTTCAACTATTTTTACTTATTTGTTGGCTAATGCAATTCCTTCTTGCATCACCTTAGTTAAGTTGCTTATTTCTAAGTGCATTTTTTTTGTATCCACTCTGAATCAAATCAATCATTGTTACTTTCCTTTTGGTGCCTTTAGAAGATGACATTTGCTAGAATTGATTTTTTTGCGATGAATTTGAATTATCACATACAAGATTGTAGGTGTCCATGTTACCTGCAGAGTTTATGGCTTCATTTCCCTAATGGAAATCAAAATCAGACATACTATCAAAACAATTATTCAAGTCAAAGTTTTTCTTTTCCCAACACTACACTTTGTCCTTTGCACTCTTGCCTTGAGAATTGCTTGCTCTATCCTTATCAAATAGATCAGTTTATCATAATTGTATATTGGAGTTCTTTTCCATTTCTGTGCTTTAAGTTTCTCCTATGTGTTGCAACCATGGTTAATAATGTTTATACATTAGAAATAAATCTAAAATCATTACCCATAAAATATGAATATATTGAAAGTAAAAATTCATTATTATTTTCCACTTCTTGTACATGAACAATTACCTTTGAGATCTCTTCCCACATTTCTGGCTTTACTTCAAACATTTGTATATGAGATTTCACTTGACTCCACTCCACATGTGAAATAGATCATAACATTTGTTGAAAATTACCTTCAAAGTTTTCATTCTATTCTTGATATGTTACTTTTGGAAGAAGGGTCCTATCATTAGTGTTAATGTCTTCACCACAATAACATACATAAAAGAAGTAAAAATATCATTTGGCCTATTCCCCTTATGAACTTCCACTAGCAAAGCATCTAATAGCATAGTATCCATTTTTTATGTCTAGCACAAGTTATCTTTGAAGGAAGTCTGACTTTTCTCTGATCTCTTATTCTTAAACATGATTTAATCTACAAATTATCACATAAACTAATATCAATATATAAGTAAGCAATAGGAAATTAATAATTAAATTGAATGACATGTTAATGATGTATGTAGCTTGTAACAAAGTAATATAATGACAAGCAACAAACTTGTATACTTTTTGGGCATAAGCAATATATTCGATGTCTTATACAATATAGACTTAACAGTCAAAGCTTGTCATATACTACACAATGCTCATATGAAAAACACAATTGCACACAACTCAAATCAGAGCATCAAGTTCATCATAAAAATGATACATTACATATTATTACCTAGCATACACAAGAAATTTATGATAAACTCTTTTAATAGTCACTCCACATTTGAGTTGTTATGCTTTCTTTCAAAAGAAATTCTTGTCTATAGTCCTCCTCTATGTTCCATACATCATGGTCTCTAGGATTATTCATGACATTATGGAGTAGCTCACAGTCCACTCCGTCAATCAAATGCTCATCAAGATCATTGTCCATCAAGAAGTTAAGCAATATATAACAAGCAATAATAATGTCAATCATGGTCAACTCTGTGCTACTAGTTATGATTAGAAACTCATTTTTCAGAACTCCAAACTCTTTTTCAATGATAGTTTTCAATGAAGCGTGTTAATGATTGAAAATTTCTTTTATATTTTGTGGACCACACATTAAGTGTTCTTTTAGGTGGTAACATACATATCTATATAGTATAAGCAGACCACCCTTCAGTTGATATCCTGCATCTCTTAAGTAATATTTACCCAGTAAATATAAGAAGCATATGAATATATATCATATGACATAATTACTATGTAATTCATTAACTACAATGTTCTTCTTCTTTAGTGGGGGACCAATTCAATGGGTTTGCTTACCTCCAAGAATCTTAAGTTTATCTCCCTTCTTAGTCAAGGCATGCTTTAGAATTCTAGAGTCAAATGCAATTTTCTTCCCAACTAGCTAGTATATAAGTGAATTCATATTAAACATGTAAATAGCCAACATATTTTGGGTTGGGAAGTTTTTCCTTCGTCGAAAGTGAAGGGCATTTTTTATTGATACTTTCATCTGTATATGTGTCCTATTTATAACTCCAACACAATCCTATATTTTAATTATTCTAAATCTCATCATGTGAAAGTGAATGGCACACTAAAAATATTAATATACATCAAGTATCTAAACTTATATGCATTGTTATCTTACCTTAAAAGAAGGATAAAATCTTCTATTATTAAGTATCTACGGAGAAACTTCTGATCCTAAAATTGCATTAAATAGTCATTCTCCAATGCAATAATAGCTCATAAAATATTATGAAAATAATGACTAATTATTTCCCTTAATCGGTGAAAAAAGAAGAACATAATTCTATTCTTTATATTGTGTGTTAAAATGTGCAAAAAATTAGCTACTTGCTTCTCTATTGTAGCATGTGCAGAATCATTCACTTTACTAGTTCCTCTCAATTTTTCACACGATTGAAGGAAAGCACGAGAACTCATACGTATCATATCACGACGTTTATCGATTCTCAATAAATTTTTCATTAATTATTATCATATTTGATCTATTTCACTTTCCCATATAACACGAGGTGCATGAATAAGTGTTGGTTGTATGGTTAACAAATGCAAAGCATACATAATGATGCACATTCACTATCATATTTCCCATTCTTCTACCATATCAATGTTAATTAACTATTTTAATTCAAATTGCTCATCAAATATAGCATCATTTTCACCTTCCATTATTAATCCTATAGTAAATAAAGAATAGCCATCTTGATATGATCCAATAGGTTTTTGAAAAAAATTACAAACAGTAAGAAATTACCATTTATAACATCAATCGAATGATTAATAACTCTATATTTAAATAAGAATCACTTTCCCCTACAACCACGATATAGTTATAATATTATACTATGCACTGTTATGTACTTGTTACAAGTTGATACAAAAACCTATTGGATCATATCAAGATGGCTATTCTTTATAGTATATAAAGAATAGCCATCTTGATATGATCCAATAGGTTTTTGAAAAAAATTACAAACAGTAAGAAATTACCATTTATAACATCAATCGAATGATTAATAACTCTATATTTAAATAAGAATCACTTTCCCCTACAACCACGATATAGTTATAATATTATACTATGCACTGTTATGTACTTGTTACAAGTTGATACAAAAAACAACAACTTTTAGTTGACAAAATAGTAAAACAAATGTCAGAGTCAACCTTCCTTTAATAATTGCACACCATGCAATGCTAATATGATAATGTACACATTAGACGAACCATCAAGGTATTCTTAAATAAAGTGTAATGTAACAATAATGCAGAGTGAAATAGCTTACAGTTTGCTAATCAAGTTTTCGCAATTAAAATTTCACTTCAAGAATGAAAAGGTATTCCTGCTTGTAGTAAGCCAATCTGCACAAACAAAAAAAAATGGCAAAAGTAAGTAATGTAGCATGTAATAAATATGGCTAATAACAACTATAACTCTTAATTCATGTTCATTATACGGACTTTTATATTGTTTAATTCATATTGGCACTCTATAAATTTCATATATGACTTGAATTTTAATTGCAATACAATCCTTTGAAGAATTTTAAGTTGAGTAAAATATGCATTCACACAAAAAAGGAATCTTCATTGAATTATTCATTCTTTCATAAGTCAAATTGCACCACTGAAAGAAAAAATGAATCTTAGTTATCAAAAAATTAAAAATTGATTTCAAGATTTCAACACAAGAAAAACATGATTTTAGAGTTATGAAATAAAATATAAATCATTTGAAAAAAGAAATTATTCAACACATTTGGAAAAAAAATCCAATTTTGGAAAAAATTTCATTGAATTATGCATTTTCTTCCCATAAGTCAAATTACACCACTGAAAGAAAATTTGAATTGTTTATACCTATTAAGAAATGAAAATTTGCTTTGTAATTTCAAAATAATTTGTAGTTTTGGAATCAAAATTATTTGAAGTTTTACAATAAAATTCAAAGTTTGTAAAATATAAATGGCTAGAAAAAATTTACTTATAATTATTATCAAAACTGATTTGAAGATGTCAAATTTTTTTTTCTAATTTGTACTAATGATACATAAGAATTTGTAGTTTTAGGAAAAAATTAATTTGAGGTATGTGATTTGGCTTGTGAGTCATATAGACTTGAGCAAAATGGACATACAACAAATGGATGAGGCATAACCGGTATCCCATTCCTATAGATTGGGAACCTAAACCACTGGAAAGGATAAAGGCCAGTGACTACCTTTTCTTGCCAGCACTGACAAGCCCAAACAACAGTAAACCTTGGGAAATTTCAATAAGTAGTAGTAGACATAGAAATGCTTCACAAAGTAAGAAAAATGGAGGAAGAATACCTCTTGCAGCATTGGCAAAGAGGAAGAAGAAGATCTTATCTGGTGAAGCATTGTTGATTATGGAAAATGATAAACCAATTTTTTCTGCAAAGCTTTGGAAGAAGGTCAGCGGTTACGCACTTTGTGGCACTTCTCCCCACATTTTTTTTCATACTTGAGGTGAAAATTTTTCTGGAGGACCCACCTAATTTTTTCCTTGCACTTTCCTTTCTCACCCATTTTCTTCAAGCATCATTTTCTTCAGGCATCCAAATAGCTGAAAATAGAATATTCTACCCCATTTTCTCCTACCAATTTTCTTTCCCCCACTTTTTTACCAATCCAGAGAGCCAGTTAATCTAATAGTATAGCCATAAGTTGTCATCGATAATTTACTAAAAAAAATAACTAAAAGACACGAACAAAAATGATATGCTTTAAAAATGACATGCAATAGTCAAAGATTACATGTGAAAAAGTGAGAAAAAGTTGCACACCTAATTCTATCCCTTAAAATGTAAGACTTATTATTAGAAATCATGATTAGTAATTATCAATTAAATAATTAATTATTATTTTTTAAAACATTTAATTTTATTTTTAAACAATTTTTAATAATTAATTATAACTAATAATTTTAATTAAAAAATAAATTATTTGAAGTATTTTATTTTCTAATCAAAATTATAAAAAGAAGATTTTTATTTTATATTCATACTAAATTCATTTTTTTTATTTTATCTTTATTATCCTTCTACTATTATAAATCTTATATTCATATTATCAGTATTTTTATTTTAAATTTATAAATAATTTTTGATATTTTACAATTTACTTATTTACAATTTTTTAAAATTAGTGAATATGAAAATAAGTATAAGTTTCATTTTAATTATAAAATGTTAAACTTTCTTATTTGTAAAATAATTTAAATAAATAAGAATGTATATTAAATAAAAATATACATAAATTACATAATATATATTATTTATTAGAATTAAGAATATATATTAATTAATATTATATTTTTATAAACAATAATATAAAAAATTAAAAAATAATTATTTTATACATCATTTGAATAAAAATAAAATATATTAATTAATTATAGATTGATATTACCATACATGTAATAAATCATATATAATTAATTATTTTTATCCTAATATTAAATAAGGCCATAGATTTTTGTAAAATGGAGTAGAAACCGTCACCATCAAGCAATAATTTCCGGCCTGAAATCGAATGACAAGGACCCAAAATTCCTTTGCAAAGGAGAACAAGACCACAGAAAAGCCGAACCATACATCTTGCATTTGCCTGGGTGAATGACCTTCAGCATCTTCCACGCTTCAATAGGAAATACATATTTAGCTAAATACCATAAACAAAGGACAAATTACGTTTCCTCTAATATTTAATATAATTACATTTACATCTATTCTATTTTTTAAAATATCCAATGACTTCCCTTTTGTTTATAGGGCAAAATACACATACTTCCCCTGAAGTATAAACTTATGTTAAATCATCTCCTACAGTTTTAAATCTTATAAATAATTCTCTTAAACTTTCTAAAACATGAAAACACTAGAGAAATAAATTGAAATGTTTAGTGGCGCTTTTATATCACTTAATAGTGGTTATAAACTGTGCCATTATTATTTTGCCACTTAACAATAGTAAAAAATCGCCATGGCAGTTTTATATCGTCTATAAATAAAATATGATGGCGACAACTACTCTACCTACTTATCCAGAACTTTAGAGTTTTCATATTTTTGAGAAATTCATAAGGATTATTTGTAAAATTTGAAGATTTAAAGTGATTTAACACAATCCTATACTGTAGGGAGATTATGTGTAATTTACCCTTATATATATATATATTTGCCTGGACATTCCCCCGTTTTAAACATAGATACATGGCTCCCAAAAGGTATGACTCCTTGTACAGTAAAATGGTAAATCCTGCCGAACAAAGACACTTCCAAAAATTCACCATGATTGAATTAAACTAAACTTCAGAAGTTATGAGCATAATTTACTCTAAAACAAAATAGCATGAATTAATAATAATAATCTAAACAACTTTCTTGCATTAAAAAGAATCTAATTCATAAGAGATTTACAATGAGAGTGAGCCTTTCAGGCTTTTAGAAACATAAAAGGAGGGGGTGAAATACAAACTAAATTGAACCACCCATCATGTTCTCTCCTCCCATTCATATAAACAGATTTATTACAAAGCTTCAAGGCACTCACTTCTCTTATATCCGTTTTCACTTGAACATAATCATTTTGATTTCATAAATAAAGAGAAAAAGCCTGTCTGTATAGTTTGAATCTTCCCATATCTTGGATAATGGTAAGACAAAAATGGTATATAATGCATCTTTTTAAGCTTTCAACTCAACTGATTGCACATAAATATGGCCTCCAGTTTTGGTAGTTTACCTACGGTCTTCTAGGCTGCTTCAGACTCTGGAGCTGTCTGATTAAGAGCTCAGTATAGAGAATTTCATTCCATGCATCAGGAACACCAGGAAGGCACCAGTGACTGCAGTCCTGAAACCTCAATGGCAACTTCCTTTCCTCCGGCGACAGATTTTGCTTCCTGTAGATGGAGGGATGACCATCCTTCCGGAAATCTGTCATTCTAGTAATGTTCAAGTAGGTGACATGAGTTTTCATATACTTCAACACATTTTCTAATACCCTCATTTTAGGTGGGTATTCCTTCAAGTATTTCTCGTCCTCGATTGGCGTAGTTTCACTGTCACATTGCCCTCCTGAGTTCCATTGCCCACCACTGCAATAGGATATCAACAGATACTTTCTGTAATTACTCACGGTCTCAGGCTTTGGAAGAAGTGAAAATCATCACATGCCGATGGTGAGAAATTAGAGCAATCGGACAATGAAAACGGAAACCAAAAGTAATGCACGGCTGAGATGATTACAATTATAACCAATCCATTTTGAGTTTACCTAAAATGAGATGCAGAATAGCCTCTGAAGAAGACAATAGTCTTGGACGGATTTATGTTGGCATCGACCCATCTGCTCCAAGTTGTTATAGCTCTTCGAAATGCTTCAAGGACGTTTAATTCATGATAGACGTGACTACCTTCTTGGTAATAGTCCTCCCTGAAATTTGTCATAGCCAATTAATATAATTTAACAAGGGGTCCCATGTAGAATGCACATCGAAAGAGCGTGAACTAAAAGTTTTGGATAGGGAAACTTGTAATGCAATTTACCCTCTAGAAGTCTTGTCATGAGTCCACCAATGGCCAGTATTGAAGACGATTATATCTGCATCTTTGTATTGATCAGCAGACCGTCCTACTAAATCAAGACGAAGCGTTTCCTTCTTTGTTCCATTTCTGTCCGGCATTTCCCATTCTTGAACTAGAAATGGCGATACAAAGAGCTCAACGGAGAAGTTATAATCCTGCAGATTCATTGGTAAAAGAAGGAATGATATAGATTTGGGAATTCAAAAGGAAAAGGATGGAATACTAAAATAAGAAGCCGGTAGATGTTGGATTCAACTATTACTTTGAATATGAAAGAATAGAAGGCTTCTCCTCGGAAGTGGACTCTTCCATTTGCTTCATAAACTTTCTTTTTATCTTTCACAGAGTTTCTCAGCAAGCAAATTAGAGATTCCCACATATTCCTATTGAGGGAATCGCCAACAAAAACTAGCCGCTTCCCTGTCAACAAATCCAGCATTCGATGCCCATCCAACCTGAATGCACAAATTAATATATATTAGAATTAGAATTAGAATTATAGATCATTTCCATAACACTGGGGCTAAAAACACCCTGATCGTTTCTAGAAGGCTGACTGTAAGCTATACAAGATCACTTCAATTAGTAGTCTAGAAAATACAAAGACCAACATAGAGGGGACTAATCTGGTCAAACTGCTAATACTATAATCAATCAGTCATATTGAAAACCTTCAAAGATCAATTATAAAAAAAAGGACTAGAGAGAGTCTAAACAACAGTTAATTTAAAACTAAACTAAACGATGATAGCAATAATTTTTATTTTTATTTTATTTTTAATCAGATTCGCATACCTTGGGAGGCTGCATCCCTTGGGTTTCCACTTATACTTCTGATAGTCTTTGTCCGGCCGGCCATTCTGAATACAATTAAACTGTTCGTCCATCAGATCAGCGCAGGACCCGGGCTTGTATAGAGGATAAGAATCATCCTTCACCCATTCTCCATCAAAGAAATCACAGTTCATCAGTGCCTCAATTGAGGCCTTGCTCTTTTTCTTCGCCACGGAAGCCGTGTAGTTGTCCCGTAAAACACCCTCCTGAGAAACACTTTTCTCGGCACTGGCCTCTCCAGAAGGATTAGTTTTCCCGGCAGAGCTGAAGGTCTGATTTTGGCTCAATGTGGAAGGCGGCAAAGCTGAAACTTTGGGTGCAGGAGCTGCATTTGTTGTTAAATTTGGCTTCAATTCTTTACCTTCGTCGGGTTTCAAAGTACCGAGAGTGTGATTTTCAAAAACAGGTGGCGAATTAACCAGTGAATTTGCTGTATGATTACTTGCCACCTGAGAATCTTCGGAGAAAATTGTGGTCTGATTTGTGGTTGGAGTACTATCCTTAGAAGTAATCACTCTATTTTGAGTTTGGTTATTCACAGGGTTTACATTGGGTGTTTCTTTGGTCATGCTAGGAGAATCAGCGGTGCTGTTACTAGATCTAGAAGTGTTTGTCTGTGAAGGAGCAGGAACTGCCGAAATGGGGTCGTGCTGGGGTGGTGCAGATGAACTGTTTGGGAAAACGTGTGAAAACATGGAAGATAACTGAGATTTATCTGGATCAGGGGTTGAACTAGAACTGCTGTTTGCAGTAAATATATTGATGAACCAGGGAGCAGAAGCATTTGGAGAAGGAGAGAAGGCTAGGAAAACGGTGAAAGCGATAAAAACAAGCATGAAGCCATAAGCAAAAGCCACAGTCCTTTTGGATTTGAGAATCGAGAAGACGCCGGTGATGTCTGAGGTGAGACTTGCGCCGCCGATCGGTAGGTACTTTGCGGCATCAGCCATGGATGTCGATGGAGGCTTCCGGGTGTTTTGGTCCCTATCTTGAGCAGGAGCGAAACGTACAAAGAGAAAGTGAACAGTATGATAGCTCTGGCTTCAGAGTGTGAAAAGATAGAGAGAGAAATGCTTGGTTCAGAGAGAGAGAACAGGAAGGGTAGTAAAACCAAGTTATGTTGGTTTTACAGTATGAAGTTCACGGGTGAAGAAGACGACTGCCATAAGTAACAGTAGTTAAAGGCAACTTTGTGTGTGACTCGGTGGGACCATGGTCTTTCCAAATAACTACAAAAATGCCACTGCCATCGTCATCAGGTTCTGTATATATGGAAAGTTAGAAACTCGCCGAGAACAAGCGGAGGAGCATAACGGCCGAAGAAGACGTTAATGAGATCGACCGTGAAAAATTAGATTTACCGTACGATACTTTCTTACGTGTCAACACACAGGCGGCTGGATCAATATCTGTTTGAAATTAACGGTTTTGATCTCGTTGCTTCTAACCATTCCTTGACGGTGGATTACCATCTCTCTCCTTCGGTCCATTTTTTTTTTCTTTTTCTTTCTTAAAGTTTTGAGTAGCGATTGTCTGTAGTACCCATTATATTATGTGGTGGGTGACGCGTTGCCACTGCATTGGTGGGTCACAAACAGGGTCTACACCCAATTTCTCAAACCTCTAATCTGTATGGTTTGGAATCAAACTTTTGCAATTTTCATTTTACGATTTTTGATGTTACATAAATTATATAAATTTTATACTAACAGACTTACAAATTAATCAATAGACATGCAAAAATCTAAAGTAGAATATACGAAGAAAAAGTTTTGAAAATAATATTAAAATTATTACACACTAAAAATATGATGATACAAAGATTTGTAAAAGAATATGAGTTTTCTGTGCAAGATATAAAAAGGTTGTATAAAAATTATATATTTTTGAAAATTTTGTATATATATTAATACAATTTTTTTAAATATACATTGAAACATAACTTATATTTTGCATTTTAACTCCGTTCGACGGGACTTAGGGTTAATGAATGAACGCATCAAACACAATATCTAAATTCCCATATGTAAAGTTTCTTTAAATTTCATAATAGGTGTTATTAATTTTTTTTTTATTTTAGTTATAATTATTTTTTCTTTCTTCATTTGTAATGTTAAAATAAATAAAAATAAATTTTTTTACTATTTAATATTTCTTAAAAAATTTATACTTTTTATTATATTTAAAATTTAATTTATAATCTTTGTATGTATACATTTAATAAATTTTCATCATTAAAAATAAATAAAAAATATTAAAATATAATAATAAATCAGATCTTAATAATAATAATAAATATATATTTATATTTTGGTTATATTCTTAATATTTATATTAATATTACAAATAAATTGTTGAATAATTATGAAAATAAAGAATTAATAATATTATTTATAAAATTCGACAAATATATATTGTAAACGATGGTTCAATTATTGTGTATGCATTATTGATAAACTTCGGAGTAATCGATAAGATATTCTGAATTCTGAATTTGCAGTATAATAATAAGCATAGGCATGTTACTTTCATCCGTAGCGGTACATTGAAAACTGATAATCCCCGGTACGGTTTGTTTAGTTTATTGTAAAGATACCTTGAAAAATGATAGTCAGTGACTTTAGTAGCACTCCCCGACCAAATGATGTATCACTTTGAAAACAGAACATACTTATCAACTATGCATTTGGGATAAGAGGGTGCAAGCTACTCCCATGTTGTTAAATTAAAATAAAATAATCCTAAGAATTATTGTATTCATCGTAAGGATGCATTGAAATACTTTAAATTAATTAAGGTGCATGCTTTGATTTGAAAAGAGAGATCTGCGTTTTTCTCCGGTTGGGATGCGAACTTGACTCCTCTGTTGTTTCACTTACACGTAATATTTTATCATGAGAACCAGGAGTCAAGGGTCTGTTTGTTTTTTATTTCTAAAATAATTTATTATTTTAAAAATAAAAGAATTCTTTAAAAATTATTCTTTAAATATATAATTTAAAAATAAAAATTATTTTTAATTATTTTTAATTTATTTTTATTATAAATATTAATTTTATAATTAACTAAAATATTTTTTATTTATAATATCAACCATCTGCTATTTTTTATTTTTTAATTTAAAAGTAATTTTTAAAAATATAAAAATAATAAAATACCCAAACACACTCCAAATTTTTAATTTTTGCGCATTGAGCATAGAGTGGTCTAATTCAAGCAATTCACTTTTCATGTTACTCTCCCTTCTGTTATTGTATTGTAAATAAAATAGAGATGAGATAAATTTATATAAGAATAGATGTTAATATATATTTTTAAAAATAAAATAGGTATAAGTATAATTAAATTAAATTTAAAAAAAGTGTAATTTATTTATAATAATATTATTTTTATTAACAATGATAAAATTTGGAGTAAATGGAATGATCCGTACAAGTCGGCGGGGACTAGGCTGGACTTTGTGTGCTAGTGAGGTGTGGATACGCGTCAACTTTCCAAACAGAATCTGATCGTATTTCCTTTGTCGGCGAGTCACTGCCTCCACTCCATCTGTTCTCACTCCTGGGGCGCAAATCCCATTCATCAAACTGATTTTGTTCCAATGGCAATGGGCTAATACCGACACCGAGGGCGACCAGTCGTATGGTTAGTGACAAAAGTAAGAAAAATTCTTTCGAAAAATAAAAATAAAGTGTGTATTTGATTATTATTTAATAAATTAAAAAATAAAATATTTTAAATATTTTTACTTTTTATAAAATATAAAATGTTGCATACTTAGCTTTTTTGGATAAATTTTATTTTTTATATTCTTAGTGATATAAAGATAAAATTATTATTATCAAATTTAATTAATAATAATTGAATTTTATTAATGGTGGAACGACAAAAAAATCTTGGAGATTGGTGTACTGTCATCTATGCCTCAAGGTACCAAAGTCCCACCTTCTTTGATTAACCAAATATTATTTATTATTTTTTTTTAATTTGAAAAATTCTTAAGGTGTTGTTTTAGATAGCAGTTTTTAAATTTATACACAAATTAAATTATTGAAAAAAGGTTAATTGTTCTAAAAAATGAATTTTCTTATAATCTTTCGTTCAAAATTATTTAATCAACAATTAAAATTAAATTTTTTTAAAAAATTCTTCTTATTTGAAAAAGATAGATGTATAACTTTCTTCACTTTTTGAGAATTATAACTTCTCAAAAATTTTACTTCTTTTATTTTTTGTAGTAATAATCAACCGAAATTTTTTTTACTCTCCAAAAAATTGCATTTCTCCATCTGCTAATTAAACAATCACATACCACGATAAAATTATATATATTTTAATATGAATATGTATAATTTTATTTTTTTAAAATTTTTATATATAATTATATATAATTTAAAATACTTCTATTAATTTTTAAATTTTATATTTACTATTTAAGCATATGAGCAAGAGGATGAAGAGGTTATCTCTTATCCATGGCCGGTCAGAATAGTTCAATTTGTTAATTCCAGTTCCGGCTTGGCTTCTAATATACTTTGAGTTTGGGAAAATGACCTTATTACACGATTAACTAATTAGATTAATAATTAATTAATTTAATTAACTGATTACATTAATTATCTGAATAAGAATGTTTGATAAAATTAATTATTTATGAATAGATATTTGTATATAAAATGATATTTAAAAGTATGAGTATATTTTATAAATTATTTAAATATTTTTTAATTTTAATATTTTAATTTTTATATATTATTTAATAAATTAAATTTTTTATAAATAACATGCTATTATAATTTATTATATATTAAATATTTTTTAAAATTAAATTAATATAATTTTTATAATCATTAAAATTTAGTAGATTATAACACAATTGCTATAAAATTTGATGTGATTAAGACTCAAATAGACATACCAATATAGCAAACAAAACTATATAGAACTGACATAAAAAAACAAGAATAAAAAAATGTAACTTAAAAGGATAACAGGATTGAGCACCATTTGATCAGGCTAGGTTTATGCAGAAAGGACAAATTAAAAAATATAAAAATTAATTAAGGGCAATCATATCTTTTTTTTATAATTATTTATGAATCAATTAAATGTAAAACATTGATTCTCCTTGCATTTTATTATTGGCTGTGTGTTTGATAATCAATTGCGATGATTGTTAAATATCAAAATTAATTAATTAAATAAGTTAATTAATCAATTTCAATCAAATTAATCAAAAATCTTCTAAACAATTATATGTCAAACATGGATGATATAACGATATATCAATAAATTTAATTATATATTAAATTAATAATTTAATAAAATATATCATTTAATAATATGTTAATAATTAAATCTAAAATATCATTTTATTCACAACAATAATATAAAAAGCCTTATTTTAAAAAAAATAAATTTGTAGTAATAACATAAAAATAAAAAATAAAAAAATGCGAGTTATTTAGTTGACCGCTATTTAACAAATTAGAAAAAATGAAACTTTTTAAGACATTTTACTTTTAATAGAATATAAAAAGTTATTTACATATCTCCGTTTAAGTAAATTTTACTTTCAATGTTATTTATAAATATAAAAGATAAAATTATTTTTATTAAAACTAATAAATTAATGAATAAATAATAAAATTAATAATAATTTTTTATTTATTGATTATGATTAAAAATATATGATATAATTAAAGTATATAAAAATTTCTTCCAAATTTGTTAATCTTCACAAAATAGAAATATTTATATATTCAATTATAATATATGTCATTACTTTTATTAATAAAAAAAGTTAATTGTTATCAATTTTATTATTTATATATTATTTTTTGTAAAACCAAAATAATTCAACGCTGGTTGGTAGTTGGAACGGAGTTCCGATCCCACGGTCCATCATATAAGGTTATTTTACATTTTAAACTTAATTTTAAATTTCCACTAAAGTTAATTATGAACTTCAAGGGTATAAATGTAAATGGAATAATTTTTTAGAATTTTTGTTTGATAAATCTTTTAGACATTTTTATTTTGAGTACCTTTGAATTTAATAATATATATTTAAATAGATCTAAATGTTTTATAATTTTACTATTAAATACTTATTTATATTTTTCATATGCATTTGATTCAACTATATCAAATATCTTTTTATTTACAAAGTAGTATAAGAAATATAATTTTGTAGAAAATAAGAAATTGATGAATTATTTAATTGACCATTAATTCTCACAAATAATAAAAAGTTACTTGTTAACGGCCTTTATCTTTTATAGATAAAAATACAAAGTTACTCTTACTTAATTTATATAATGATCACTTTAATATTTTATTCTTACATTTAAAAATTATAATAAATATTTATTAAAAATAAATATAATTATTTTATTAATTACATAATAAATAAAGTCAGTATTACATAAAATAAAATTTAATATAATTTCATATATAAAAATTATAAATATGATCATTAATATTATTATAATAATAGAAGCTTAATTTTAAATAGAATTATATTTATTTTATATATCTATTACATTATTTTATTTTTATATTTACTATTTATTATTTAAATTTTTAATTAAAAAATAAAAAATATGTATTTCTTATCTATATTTTGTATAAATTCAAAGAATTAATTATTTATTATATTAATTATTTAACTAATATTCAAATTATATTCATTTCAATTATATTAAAATGATTTAAGATATATATATATAATACATATTAATTTTTATATAAACTTATTTTACTCTGTTATAGTAAATAAAAAATAAGAAATTACCAATTTGAAAAAATTATAATTAAAAGAAAGATTAAAAATATATTTAAAAAATAATTAGAGGCAATTTAAATCTATCAATATTTCTTATTTTTTAATTAGAATTTTGATAAGTATATTTATTTTTATTTTTGTAAATAAAATGCTTGGAAAGAAATATTTCTCAAATCTTACTAAGAATGCTCGTAGAAACATACTTTGTCAAACCTAATTATAAGTTATATTAGTTATTTCAATAATACTTTTTAAAAAGTTTAATGTATAAATAAGAAATTAATTCTTAAAAATTATTAATTCTTTAATATTAATTAAACAACTTTAGGCACCCTCTTAAAAATTGATAAAAAATTTTCTTTTTATAAAGTTTAATTTCTCATAAAAACTTACTTTCTATTAGAGTTATTTGCCTAACCTTATAAATTCGACTTAAAAAAAAATATAAGGTTTGATAGAAAAATATAAGGTTTAGAGTTTTTCTTTATAACCCAAATGTTTATTGAATTTCTTTTTTTATAATTCTACTATTATTTAGGTTAAGTTTAAATTATAATAATAAGAAACTGGCTGCCCTAATCCAATTCGATTATATTAATTTATTTTTAATAATATATCATATATTATAAAAATAATTATTTTTAATTATTTTTAATTAAAATTTTAAATTTAATATAATTAAATATTTTATTATTTTTTAAATGTATATTTTTATATAAAATTTTTATTTTTACTTAAATCAAGCTATTAAATTATTTGGATTAAATCAATCCTATTTTTAAAAAAATTAGATGGATTGGACTCAAACCTAGACCTGAATATTTCATAAAATTATACATGAAAAATTTGGCCCAAAGTTTGAAATCTCAATTCATGTATATCTCTACTTCTTATATAAATCAAATTATTCTTTATTATCGGTGGCAAGGGAAGTACAAAAAAAATTTAAATCATTCATATTTTTCATAACTTTTTGCGTAACATCTCAAAAGTTATCATATTTTTCTTCTAATGCATTTTTTTTAAATTTTAATTTTTTGGAACCTAAACACAAAATTGCAGTAAAATGTAAATTTCGAAGAAAAATTATTAAGATTTCATATAAAAATTTCAACTTTCATATAAAAATAAAAAAACACTTTACAAAATTCTGGATCTTTTAGCCTCATTTGATATTGATAATTTGATTCAAGAACTAACATAATTAATGTTATATAATTCAATAACCTTTCCAAACAAGATAATTCTGAATTAAACCAATGGAAAAATGACAAAATTTGACTAAAGAAAATTTGATGTCTTATATATTCACTTAACGGTAATTTTTAGGACCAATTATACACATAGAGATTAATGAAACTAATTAATAATGTGTTGCTCATTTACTTTCTTGATTCTTCTAAGCAAGTATAGATTTGGTTTTCTTTATATCTTGTCAATACAAATTTTGAGTTAAAAATATTTTTAAAAGTGTGAATATTTTTAAAAATGTTTTTTTGAAATTAAATTAATATAAAAATTTTATATTTTTTAAATATTTTCTTAAAAATATAAAAAAATTCATGAATCAGACGTTACATTAAAAGAAAATAGTAAATATAATTTTAATTTTAAAATGATAAATAAATAGAAAAAATTCTCTCAAAAAGAAATGATGGAGCATATTGTGAACTCAAATATTAGTTAATAGCATTCAAATTTGAGGATTTTTTTAAAATATTTTCTCACTTACAGTATTTTTTAAAGTACTTATCCCACTTAAAAAATTCTTAATTTTCCCACTTAAAATACTTTTTTACATAAAATTATAAAAATCTCAATTTATCCAACATTATAATCAAATTAGGTTAAACAATTTTAAATATTAATAGAGTCAAAATTAATCAAATTTTTTATAAATAGATGTTCAATTGATTAAAATTTTACACCAAATTATAATTCGTGGGGTATATATTACTTGATAATGTATTTAATGAAAAATAAAATAGTTCATACATTAAATAATATGAAATGAATTAATTCGACACTTCTACTTTTTTCTTACTAACTTTTTAAATTGCACAATTAATTTAAACATATAATTATTATATATTAATATAAAATTATTTAATTATATATAATAAAATATATATAATTGCATAAGAAATTGTTTAAATATTATATATTTAGTAAAAATTATATTTAATAGGAGCCGAAACTATCATTATTATTTTTGTTCTGTGACCTCTGAATACAGTAGTTATTAGAGAAAGAAAGTCCAACAATTATATTTATCAGTTGGGTGATGAGGATTATGATAGTTGTCAAGAAGCACAGGAAGATATTTGTAGTAGAAAATCGTATTAGTTTGTTATGCTAATTTAAAGTGACGAATGCCTTAAAAAATGTTGATAAGTTGCTAGGAAACCGTAGATATGCTGGCGCCATAGATATACTATTACTATAATAGAATATGCTTGAAGGAAATTTTCTGACAATCATTACAAAAAAAAAAATACAAAAGTATAAAATTGAAAAATTATAGGAGTAAATTATAATATTATAAATTTTAATTTAAACCGCATCATGCTCTTTCTTATTGACAGTTTCCAATAAATTCAAAAACAAAATATCGATGGCAAATAAGCCACGTAAATAGAATTTAATGTCTTAATTTTTTTTATCAGAACATTAAATTCCTCACTCTATTGTTGATAATTAATAATGTACCGTAAACTTTTCCTTACTGTTAACATCTCGTATTCCTGTTGTAAAGCAAGAATTTACTCGTCAAAAAAGGATATAAATTTAGCGGTAGGCAAAGGTTTCATTTTTTTAAATATATATTATATTTACCACTTTTTTCAATAGATTAAAAATTACTATTTATAGTGTATATTAAATTTTTATGATAAAAAAAATATGAATTAAAACCTCCCAAATGGAGTACAGCTAAGATGCACGGTTCGTCGCGGTTTGCGAGCGATCCAAATTTCGGCAGATTGTTCGCATTTTCTTTTTTCTGTTTTACTTTACTTATTTGATAAACGGGGTCATAGATCTAATCAAATACATTTTTAATTTATATATATTTCTATTTTACGAATTATGTATTGATATAGTGTATTATGAAAATATTTAAGATATGAATCTTGCAATTTTTTTATATAAATTTTACAAGTTTTCAATTAAATTTAATAATTTTTTAATAAAAATTGTAATATGAATAATTGTACTGCAATACAAAAATATTTAGAACTCTATAAAAATTAGAGTAAATGTAATATTTAATCTTTTATTTATAAAGATTAAAATTATTACATCCCCTAAATTTCATAATTAATATTATTGATCATTTATTTTTTTTCTTTTGCTATTATTATTCATCCCTCTTGTCACATGTAATATTGCAATAAATGAATTATTTTATTAATATTTTTAAAAATTTGAGTTAAATTAAATAAAATAATATTTGATCCCTCGTTTATAAAGATTATAATCACATACATTTTTAATTTATATATATTTATATTTTACGAATTATGTATTGATTTCGTGTATTTTGAAAATATTTATGATATGAATCTTACAATTTTTTATACAAATTTTACAAGTTTTCAATTAAATTTAATAATTTTTTAATAAAAATTGTAACATGAATAATTGTACTGCATTACAAAAATATTTAAAACTTTATAAAAAATTAGAGTAAATATAATATTTAATCCCTCATTTATAAAGATTATAATTATTACATCTCTTAAATTTCATAATTAATATTATTAGTCATTTACTTTTTTTACTATTATTATTCATCCCTCTTGTCACAAACAATATTGCAATAAATGAATTATTTTATTAATATTTTTTTGAAAACATAACTTTTTATATTAATTAAATAATTTTAAACACTTTTCCAAAAAATTCACATAAAAATTTATTACTTAAAATTTTTTATTTTTCATAAAAATTTACTTCTAGTATAAACTAAACTGCTCTTAAAATTTGCAATGCGAACTTCAAATTGACTTCCCCGTTGGCCGTTCATCTGGTATTTGATGGCAGCTAGGAAGCGCGCATATTTTTGCAAGATGATAATCTCTTCCATTCTTCCCGTTATGGCTCAGCAGTAGTTAGTTAAAATTTCGGGTTTGATAGAAGAAATCAAATATGATTGTGGATGGTTTAGCTAAGGCTTCTTTCAAGCTTCCGATCACTCTTTTTGATAGGCCGTCAAAAACTATCTCAAGTCTAATTTTAAGTGATATAGGAGGGGAATTTGACTCTAAAATATGTGATAAATTTTAAAGTGTAATGTGAATAATCACAATTATTAATAAAAAATAAAAAATTAAAAACTTGATAAATAATAAATTATTAAAAAAATATTTATTTAATTTATAATTATTTCATCCTTCAATTTTTTTTTATCAATTACTATGATTATTCAATTTACCTTCTAAAATATCTCTTACAATTTAAAGGAATCATATCCAACATGTAATTCCACATGATTGTAAGTTCTTACTTTAGTCTCTTAGCTCCTATATTAAATATATATATATATATATATATATATATATATATATATATATATATATATATATATATATATATATATATAATCTATTGTAAATTAATTAATTAGATCATTTTGATAGTTTTATTGCAAGGATGAGGGGATTCCACAGAATTATTAAAATTAAAAAGTGCTATTATGTTTACATGCATCCAATTCCAATCTATATATATATATATATATATATTGTGTTTATAAATCTATTTTGCTCATTGTTTCACCATTCATAATCATAAAATATTGTTGAATATTTAGATCTTCTCATTTTTTTATATCATTTTTGAAGAGATATAGATATATTTTTTATTTTGAAATTTACTATTTTTTATTAAATTTTATAATTTTAAATAAAAAATTCTATATTTACCTCTTTTCAAAAATTATTATCCTTTTCGTTAAGAAAAAGGAGAAAAGCTATTTTTTTTCCAAAAAAAAAAAAAAAGAGGTTGTTGAATCATATAAATAATATAGGCAACTGAAGTGTATAACGTTAGTTTTACTTTATTAATACACGAGTTCTTTCAAATCACACACTCTCAATTTTACCATTTTACTTTCAACTTGATAAATCGTAAGGAATCTAAATGATAATGGCGGTTTATTTGAAATAGAATAAGTGGGGGGATTAAGGCATTTTGCCTTGGGAATTGCAAACATGCAAAACTTTATTTGAATGTATATTAAAAAATACAATTTTTTTCATAATTTTGATGTAAAATATTGATTTTTTAAAAAAATGAAATATTAAATAAAATTATAAAAGCATATTTATAGTAGTTATAACGCACAAATTACTTAAATTTTAAAAAAAAGCTAAAATAAAAATCTAAAAAATTTTCAAAAATATAATTTTTTTTTTCATATGTACACATGCCTTTTTAGACGTGTATACAAGTTTTATTGTGAAGACTTATGAACATGGATAATAAGTAATTAGTGATTTCGGGGTGTAATTATATTATGTGTACAATAAAATTAAAGTTTCATTTTGTGTAATAAATAAGTTTACTTGTAACTTATTAACTTAATTAATAAATTATAAGTGTTGTTATAGATAGTTCACAAACTAGTTTATGAAAAAAAAAATTAATTTAATAAGTTATATTGAGTAACTTATAGCTTATTAATTTTTTTGTAATTTTTCCTTATTTCTTTAATTAATTGAAAACTCACGCCTTTAATTATGTAGACCTAAATTTTTTTAATCATACATTTTTACCACCAAATTTAACAAAGATAATTAATTAAAAATAAGTAAATAAATAAATGTGTGTATGATAAATTACAATTAAATAAATTTTAGGTGATTATATTTTCCCCCAAACCCTTGATAAAAAAATAGGTAAATAAATAAATGATACCGTGAAATATAATTAATTTAATTTTAATTATTATATTCCTATTTTAAATTATAAAAATATAAATATAAATAAATAGGTAATATCACAAAATATAATTAATTATATTTTCATTATAAATAAAAATTAAATAAAAATAATATGAGTAAATAAATATATGTGGTCATAAAATATCATTAATTAAATTTTAGGTTCTTATATTTTTTATTTTAAATATATTGATTATTTTAATATAATTTTATCTTAAAATAAATATGAATTAATTTAATTCATATATCTACTTATATTAATATATTATATAATATCATTTTATATTTTTAGTTAATTGAATAATTAATTTTGTAAAATATTTTTTATGCAATTAATTAATTTAGCAACTATAAATTACTAGCTGCTTAGTAGTTACTAATTAATTTATTAATTATTTGCATAAAACAAAGCCTAAGAGTAAGTGAATTTTAGTCCAAGTAATATTTTTATAAAAATAAAATTGAAGTTAGATAGGACTTAGAAAAATAATTTGTAACTTATATAAAAGTTTTGTTTTAACTAAATGTATGATTTTATAAAGTATTTTTAACATACAATATATTGAAAAATTTTCATATTTAGCAAAAGGAGGACAAAATAAAAAAAATAAAATATAAATTATTTATAACTTTTAATTATAAAAAATTATGATATTACACTTTATATTTATATCTCTATTTCCTTCTAAAGCTAATTTTTATTATATGAGTATATAATTTTTTATAATGACAAGTGTTTAAAAAATTTAGAGGGGGTGCATTTTAACAGTATACATATATAAAGAAAAATATGAAGTTTAGGAGGATCATGGCCTTACTTGCACCCCCTAGTTAAATTTATTTATATATTAACAATAAAGATTTCCATCAATTGATTTGTATATTATATTTAATGTTAGAAATTATTATTAAAATAATTATTCCAATTGACTTGTAAATAAAAAATCAATTCATATCTAACTTAAATCTAAAAATAATTAAGACACATATTCGTTTAAAAAAATAGACCGTTGTTTCAAACAAGGAAAGAATTGTTGTATTACAGTAAATCTCTCTGTCTCTCTTGATAAAGTACACAATTTCGTCTCTAAATTTATAAGGCATTAATAAAATTATTCCTAAATTATATAAAGTTATCCTTTCATCTTTAAATAATGATTCGTATAAATAATTTCATATCTTTGTATAATAATTTAGAGATAAGATTATTTGTATAAATTTGGACCAGGATCCTTTAGAGGTAAAAATGGGGCATTACAGCTGTTGATGTTGAAATCAATGACTGTGATACCTCTAAAGTACTAAAAGTAATTTAGAGGATCCTGATCTGTACAAATTTATATATAAAGATGAAATTATTTATATAAATTATTATTCATATATAAAATTATAACTTTATATAATTCATGAATTATTTTTCTAATACTTTATAATTTCAAGAATGAAATTATTAATTTAATCAAATAAATATTATGAAATTATCTTTTTTTTAAGTATTTACAAGTAATGATGAATGCAGTCTATGCAAATCAAATTAAATCAAATTTTTTGTAAAGGGTGCATGTTATGATACTCATATAGATTTCAAACCCAAAATAATATGATAAAACAAAAATCATTGGATGAGATTACCAACATGTGAATGAGAAAATTGGTAATCTCATCCAATAATTGTTATTTTGCCATATTAGTATGGGTTTGAAATCCATATAGGTACCATAAAAATTCCCTTTTCTGACTTAAATTTGTTATGAAGTTGAATTTAATTTTTATAATATATATATATATATTCCTATAAAATTTAAGTTTTGATTGAATCTAATATATATATATATATATATATATATATATATATTTGTGCTTACATGGAACTTAACTCTATGAAATTGTACTTGTGGAGAAAGCAAAATCACTATAGTATAGTTGGAACCTCTATCTTTTTTTTTTTTTTTTTGCTATGAAATCATAATGTATTAAATTAATCAAACACTAAGTTTGCATTATGAATACAAGCTTCATCTACAATAAAAGGGACCTCATTGATAAAACTAATATCACTCCTAATAACATTAAAAACCCATTGAACCCCTACATGTGCAGCTTTGTTTGCATTTCTAGAAATCCAAACTATAGACAAGTGACTAAATAACTTTAAACTAAATCTAATATCTTTCACCAGGCTGAATATCTCCCAAGGACAATTGTTGGATCCTAGAATTGCATCTACCACCAATTTACAATCAAATTCTATCATAATTTTTGGGTAGGCCAAATTCTCAACCACTTTACAAGCCTTATAAATGGCATAAGCTTTTACTTCTTTAAGTGAGCTAAGCTATAGTTTCTCAAACCAGAATACTAAGACTATGGCTATATCATTTCTTGCAAGAATAACAATCGTAGCTTCGCCACTAATCCATGTTGCATCTACATTTAACTTCAAGTATTTTGTTAAAGATAGTTGTCATATTTGGGGTGTAACTATTGGTGAAGTAGTTTGACCACCCTACATGTAAACTAGCTCCATGCGTAAGTCATCCTCTACCTACCAAACAAGTTGATCCATGGATGGTAACAATCCAGCATAAATAAGATTGTTTCTAGCTTCCCACACATGTCGTGCTATGATAGTTGTTCCAACTACAATTTTAATGGCATAAACCAAAAAAGCTCCTTCTGGTATGAGTTTATGGTTGAGCCAAAAAAGAGCCTCCAGGAATTCCAAAATCGAATTGAAGTTAACTTGAGATATATGAACTCTAAGCACATGAAACTAGAGGATTCGTACAAACTCATAACTTGTCAAAATATGCAAATCAATCTCACTGAATTGTAAGTAAAGAGGACATTTTACATCTTGCTGATTGCCAAATTGCTGCAATCGAACTTTGGTGGGAATAATGCCACGTCCAAACCTTTAGAATAATACTTTGAGTTGTTACTGAATGATTGAATTTCATAAGGCTTTCTAGAAAGTGGCCAGATGTTCATAAGTCACCATTGAAGGCAACAAACTACTTTGTCTAATCTTTCTCTTATATTTTCAGATTGTGCACGACCATTTGACCATGTGAAATGTTGTCCATTATTTGCTATATCTATAGCACTAATACGTTGGACAAATTTAGAAAATGTAACATCCATAGAATTACCAATCGGATGGCCACCTTCTTTATCATTGTGATATAATAAGGCATTAAAATCTCCTATAATGACCTATGGCTTATCCATTATTGTATACTAATAATAGAGTTTTGTCCATAATAAATGTTTGTCAGATTGGTATGGAGATCCATAAGCAAAAGAGGAGCACCAAAGATTTTTGGTATCTAGATCCATAATTTCAATTAGAATTACATGCTTACATGCATCAATTACCTGTAGGAAGACATTCTATCTCCAAAATAATGCTAAACCACCCTTTTTCCCATCTGGTTGGACTATAAAGTTCTACCATATTCCAAGCTTTTGTGCAACCTTAATAATTCTTTCTTTCAAAGATTTTATCTCTAAAGGAAAATAATAGCATGTTTTCCCTCTCTAACCAGAACCCTAAAGGCTCTAACTGCAGAGAAATTATTAAAACCTTGGCAGTTCCAGGCTAGGATTTTCATGGCACCGGTAAGGGCATGGTAAGGCCCACCTCGTTAACCATATTAAAAGAAAAAGGAGTATCCTTTTTGGAATTTTTGGAAGTGGTCTTTCAAGCCTAATTTTTCCAATGGAAAATTCATACTTTTTTGTGACCATCCTTAATTCCTAGAGAGCCAAAGTCAAAAGTCGTGGACAATGCCATCTCTATTTTTAAACAAAAGGCTCTCTTTAGAAAGTTTATGTACCCTATCATTATCATCAAGATCACTTATCTTCCTCTTAGATGATGGGGATAAGTGCACACCCTTGTCATCAATTGCTTTTTGTATGGGCTGAGTAGAGTGATTCAGACTTGTAGAAGAATCTAGAATGATTAAAGATATAGTCAACTTATTTGCTATTGGTTAGTCCCTATAGTCTAGAATTGGATTTAAGATGCTTGAAGTAGTCTTGACCTACTCACAGTCTGTCTTAGCTTGTGTGACCTTGTTATTAGAGAAATAATAGTCACGGACTGAGACTTTTTGGAGTAAATTTGTCGCTACCTTCCCTATTTGTCCATGTCGACCATAATCATGATCATTAATTAAGAAGGAGTTAGTCGTGCATGTTTCTAACATATGAAGGTTTACTTCATGGCCCTGTGAATTAAGATTGGCCACCCGAGAATAAGTGATATTAAAGTCTTGGTTAAATAAAGGTGCCATTCCTAGCCAAGGTCCCCAACACTTATGTGGTGAACAATCTGCATTCTATTACCTAAGGTTACAACATTCTTTGAATTCATGACCCAAAATTTCACATCCATAGCAAAAATGCTGTAACTTCTCATATTTAAACTTTACCCACACCTTATCATTATGAGATTTAGGAATCCACAGACCAGTGACAATAGATTTGAATACCGAAAGGGCTACCCTTACTCTCAAAAACCTCTTTTGAATACACCATTAATAAATGGTTAATCAATGGATAAAACTATTCCTAACCTTGACCCTATTGTTCGTGCATTTTTCTCACTATAATATTCCAAAGGAATATTATGCATTTGGATCGAGAACAAGATTGTGTCTAAAACCATCTCCTCTGCACTTTGAGTTTTATTCTAGTAACCAACCAAAATAAGTTTACTAAAAATATTCCAAGGAATTCCTGCAAAGATGTGATCCAGATGTTCCTTATTTGAAGAACTAATTGTATATTTCTTGGGACCAATGTTTGAAATGCTAAGATCTTCCCCCAAATTCCCATGACTTACATAAGTTAAATTTAAAGACAGATCGATTCACGATTTTAGATTCAAGAACCTGCACCAACGGTATACCAACCTCCTAGAGATGAGTATCATTATTCTTCTCCAGTTCCAAAATTAAATCCCCAGATTTTTGTAAACCGTCCATGTTTGGGTCTTCAAGACTGGTCATAAGGAATAAACAAATCAAAACAACTCTCTACCGATTCGGAAAAGCTATTAGGAAGGCAAATTGTAAGAGAGACAATTGGTAACTACCACTTTGAGATCTCTCTTGAAGAAAGTGGAATATGTCACCGTACATTCAATGTTTTAGACAATTTTTTAGAGCTAACTTAGTTAGAACCTCTATCTTAAATCTATAAAAAAAATAATTAAAAAAATAATTCATTTAACACACATATAAAATATTAAATTTAAACTTAAATAATGATTAAAAAAATTTAAATAACATTGAATATTATTATATTATTAAGAACATTGATAAAACGAAAGAAAGTATTTCTTTTTCTCTTTTCCCTTCCCAATGGAAACTGTTTTCCAAGTGATCAATAGATGTATGCGGGACGAGTGGGCATTCCCACCGATGATGCTGTCCGTTTAACGCGTGGTATTTTAAACTTTGAAGGTTGGGAAAATGGATATACAATAATTAATTTTGAGAAGGCAAAAAACGAGTGGACATCCACGTCATAACAGCCGGTTGAATACGATGCTTTAAATTTTGGGAACATGTGAGACCCACGTGGTCATAATTTTCATGATAGAAATAGGAGGTAGTATTATTCTTTGATGCAGTTAGGTATTAATAGCCCTAACTAAAAATATATACAGTAGAGAAAGCCATCGATTCAAAGCACAATTGGAAGGCTTTTGACAATTTGGAAAAGGAAAAATCGGAATCTCAAGTTAGAGTAATTGGCAAGGATATGATACACGAGAGACATTCTTGATTAGTCAATATTTACACAATTTATATATTCACCGCTAATAAAAGTTAAAATAAGTATAAAGTGAATTAGTAGAAAAACAAATTATTATATTAATTTTTTTAATAATATAAGTGATAAACTTTTAAGGATCGTGGATGCATAAATTGCATACTTCGTGAGCAACTAAAAATTTTTGGTTGTATGATGGAACATGGGATCGGAACTCCGTTCCAACTAGTAACCAGCGATGAATTATTTTGGTTTTACAAAAATTAATGTATAAATAATAAAATTGATAACAATTAACTTTTTTTATTAATAAAAGTAATGACATATATTGTAATTGAATATATAAATATTTCTATTTCGTGAAGACTAACAAATTTGGAAGAAATTTTTATCTACTTTAATTATATCATATATTTTTAATCATAATCAATAAATAAAAAATAATTATTAATTTTATTATTTATTCATTAATTTTCTAGTTTTATGGAATTCATGCATATAAAAAATCTGAAGATATGTTTGTTCATTATTTTTAAAAATATATTTTTTATGTTTTTAAAAGAAGTTCCTACTTAACGATTATTTTCATAATCTATTTCTTAAAACACGAACTTCAAACATGTAACTTAAAAATTGAAAAGTGGAAACAATTTTTATATTTTTTATAAACTTATTTTTATATTAATTTTATAATTAAATAAACGTATTTTTTATTTATTTCTCCAAATATTCTTTATATCTTTTCGAATTTGAATACTGAATTTTGAAAATAATTTATTTATTCAATATGACTAAAGAGAAGTAAATGACATACAAAAATTTCTCCAAACAAGAAATTTCAAGGGGTTTGCTGAGCAACTTTAACTGAAACAAACTTGATGGGTCGCTTAGCTGTAAAATCTATTGAAAAGTGAAATACCGAATCCTATAACGTGGGAGACAACTCTAAAAAGTACCTTTTACTTTCCAGAACTTAGAAACAGGTCCGGTGGCATGGTACCCGGTTACATATCCTTATTTTTCTTTTCAGGCACCGGAGGCGTTCTTTTTTCTATATGGCAACTAATGTTGCGTTGGGGTTTTACAGTTATACCCATGCTAGTATTGAAGAGAAATTAATATATCCATCGTTCCATTGCACTTGCATAAGTGGTAATTACGATTTTAAATTCCAATCGATAATTGAAAATTGAAATATTAAACGTAATATTGTTATATATGCTAGATTTGTTTGTAAGTTTTTACGAGTTTATTCTGTAATGATTATATATTCTAACATTTAATTGTTGTTAATAAACAAATAATATATCATAATTTGAGCAGTATTCGAGTTTCCAATACGGTTACTTACCAAACAATTGTTTTAGGTTAGTTTTTATCGCTGTCAACGTGAGATCAAGGGGATAATAAAGTTAGGACTCTTTTGGTTTGCAGGAAAAGTAATTTTTTTGTGAAAAATTAAATTTTTGAGAAGTGATTTTTTATGTAAATTTTTTTAAAAATATTTAAAATTATTTAGTTAATATTATAACTTCTTATATTTTATTTGATTTAATTTTAAATTGTTTAGAGAGTATTAATAAAATAATTATTATAACTTTAATATCATTATAATATAAATTAATAATTTTTAATTATTATTAATTAAATATAATAAAAATAATTTTATCTTTTTATTCAAAAATAATTCAAGAAGTAGAACTTATTTAAAAAGAGGTGAACAAGTAATTATTCATATTTTATTAAAAATATAAATTTTAAAAAAAATTATTTCCTTCAATTTATTAAATAATAATTAATTAAATAATTTATAATTTTTTTATTTTTTGAAAAATAAAATTTTCAATGTGATAATTGCTGACCTGTCAGAAAGGAAAAACTGAAATTTAACCGCTCCCCCAACCTTGTTTTCTGTTTAAATAAAAACCATTAACGAGGGTTCAGGGTTGGGCAGTTGAATGAATAAGAGTAATAATCATGAAGTTGATACCCAACAAGAGTTGGATAAAGATTTGTGATGAGATATTTGTAGCCATGGATTATAAAATTTGAATTCCTTGTCGTTTTTTTTACTTATAATATAAGAGATAATTAATTCAACGCACATAAATAAAATTTTAATTTGAATATAATTGTAAAAAAAAATTAAATTTTTAAATGATAACATATTCTTGAAGTATAAAAGTTGAATTGGTAAGCGGATTAATTCAGCATAATCGTAGAGCATCAGCTATAAATATCACTGACAAATTGCAATTTATAGGAGAACAGAGGCGCGAAGAGCGTTAAATTGGCGTCACATTGATTCACTAAACTTTGCGCCACCGACTGAGCATCTTTACAACTGGACTCCTTACCTTTTATTGTATATGGCACATGACCATTCCACCCTTATTCTGCCATACACACTGTTTTCTAGGCATTGTTTGGCACTTTGTGTGCGTATAAATGGGTGCAAATCAATTAATTGGTGCTTTCTATGTTACTCATGGAGGTTTGGAACCCATTGGTATGTGACACAATACAAGCCACTAGATGAGGAAAGTCATTAACTAAGTTAACTCATCTAGTGGCTTGCATTGTGCCACATACCCATGAGTTCCAAACTCCTATGGGTAACATAGAATTCCCCCAATTTATGATCATCCTAACTTATATCCACATGCATGAATTTGGTTCCCTTTAAAACATGCGGTATATTTTAAAGGATAAAATAAACAATTATAATTATTAATAAAAAATAAAAGATGAAGAATTTAATAAATAATAAGTTATTTAAAAAATAATTTTTTAATTTATAATTATTTCATATTTTAATTTTTTCATCAACAATAATTATCATTCACTTCATTATTTAAAGTGCATTTTGTATTTTAAAAGAATTGAATTCTGCAGGCATATCATGTTGTTGTTTTTAATATACTCCATTTATTTCTTATTATTTACTACACTTAATTGATTTCATAAATATTAAAAAATAATTTAATTTATTTATTTTTTAATATTATATTTTATGTACAAAGTTTAAAACAGTTAAAAATAAAGAGAAAAATATGATATAATAAATACAAATAGGTTGAAAATATAAAATAATGAAATATTTATTAATAAAAAAGAATGAAAAAATTAAAAAAATATATAATGTTTTATTAGAATTTTAAATCAACAAATAAAAAAATAAAGATTTTTTCTAAATATAACAAATAATAAAAAGGAGGGAGTAATAAATTTCTCATAAAGCAAAATTTTTAATTTAAATGATATATGATATTCTTCTAAAATTTTTATCCTTAATTATAGGTTTGATCATAAAATTTTATATATATGTTAAAGGTTTGTTCTACCAAAAAAAAAAAACAAAAGGTTTGTTAATAATTTTCGATGCAATGATTGCATCAGTACAACAATAGATCCAGTTGATAGATTTTATTCATTAAAAATAAGTTGGATGCTTTTAAAATATGAGATATAAAATATAAGTTGGATATCACTATTATTGACAAAAAATTAGAGATTGAAATTTTGATAAATAATAAATCACTAAAAAATAAATTTTAATTTACAATTATCTCACTTTTTTATATTTTCACTAACAATTATAATGATTTATTTTATCTTCTAAAAATGTACCTAACATCTTAGAAGGGTCAATATCGTAGAGATATGATCCATTTATTCTAGATGGAAGCAAGGGGGACTGACCTGCGTTCATTCTTCGAGCATTATTTTAAGAGAATGCAAGCATGCAATATCTCCCTATCTTTGCGGCTTTCCAACAATTTAAAGCAACCAAGCACGTTGTGTTCATTAAAAATACAAATATAAAAGAAGGATGTGTTCACTTAATTCGAGAATATGTATTGGAAAGAGAGGATCCGGATGAATTTAGGATCTAGTAAAGGTAATTGCTAAGGTGTACTTGAAAATTTAGTGTTTGGGATAACGTAATAAAATATAAATCATTAAATGAGATTATAAAAATTTTAATAATAATTTAGTAATCTCATCCAATTATTTATATTTTATCATGTCACTCCAGATACCAAATTTCTAGAATTGCCTTAAATTCACCACTAGCAAATGGTTACATCGTTGTGCCATTTTTATGACAACAATGCTTTAGATTGGTCCGAATGCAAACAAAAGACCGCTGCAGAAAAGATTAAAGTTCATTCTACTTGCATTAGTTTATAGTAATGAATTCAATAATTTTCGATGATAGAAATAATAATTTATTTAATATATATAATATTTTAAATTTAAATATCAGATACACAATAAGTGTTACATCACCATTAAAGTACCAACAATAATGATTCCATTTTCTATTATATAAATTTAATTTGATGAAATATCAATTCTCCCGTGTCAATAATATGGGCTTTACATAATAATAATCAACATTTGTTACATATCTTTTCCCTTTTTTGTTGATTAAACCTAAAAATATATGCAGATACATGCTTATTTAATGAACTCCATAGGAAGCCATGTTATTTAAGTGGTTTATTAACTAAAAATTTAATTTCAGTATTCTTAATTACATGTCATAATTTATTTTTTCTTTAATTCATATTTGTTCCCCGTTTGAGAGGAATCTTGTCATATATCCATGTGTCCCCGTGTGTAAATAAGAGTATACAAGTATGATGCGGAATCAAAATTTTGTATCAAATTTTACATAAATTATATATAATTTTTAAAATTTAAAAAAATCTAAAATTAGTATACATAAAAATAAAAAATATTATGACTGTCAAATTGTGACAAATTAAGATGGCCACGATGAGAAGCAAAGGAGGAAGGAGTGCACCAAAAGCATCCAAGGTAAAGTTAGGAGCAACCATGTATTAATTGGCTCAAATATATATAGTTTATGAATTTTTTAAGGATAAATTAGTAAATTGATAAATATATATATCAAATTAATACTAAAAGATGTTTTAATATTAATTTTACATCAATATTTAATATCTTTGCAATTAAATTTCACATAAATCTCTCTTATCCACTCAAAATATTTGTAGTTTTACTTGTAACAATTTGTAGTTGCTAACTTATTTCTTTCCTTCATGAATGTTGGCAACAAATCCAACATTTTAAACTTTGTTGTGGTCTGCAAAAATAGGAGAGCAATTTTTCTGTTCAATGTCCACCGGATTGCACGGCTTCTCGATGGGAGAAGCTGGCAACGTGAATATATATAAACGGAACAAGGGTCCCCGGGTTTGGTTAATGCTTAATTATTTTTCTGAATTAAATACACCATCAACACAGCACAAACCAGAACCTAGAAGTACCTGAATTCAAGGATTGCAGCAACTATTTGGCACAGTTTCTTGGAGCAACTTCTCTGTGCAAAGCTATGGCTGGAGGTAGGCTTTTGCATTTCTGATTTAATTTCATGTTGCTAGGATATTTTTAAGTGTATGAGTATCCTAGATAATTAGTTTACATTTGGTATCAGCGTATGAAATTACCTTTGCCTTGCTATGGTTTACATGAAAAACAGAGGATAGATTTGAATTTGAATTCGATTTAGATGCTATTTTTTCATGTTTTTATGACTAAGAATTGATAGCCCATAAAATTCTAGAGGATTTAGGCTCCAAAATTATGAAAATCTGCTAAAAAAAATTGCATAAAACTGTCGGGTTTTTGTTGTTCTGTTTTGGGTTCTAAATTGGGTCATAACCGGGTCGGGTCGACCCGGCTAAAGGTTGAAGATGACAAAAACTGCAAGTCGTTTTGGTGCTTTAGTTGAACGACATGTCGTTCACTACTTGTCTCCATTTTTCTTTTAATGAAACATTTTGCATTATGTTTCTTGTTCTGTGTTTTTAATGACCTTCTCTAAGCTTTAATGAAATGGTGCATTTCATTAAGGTTAAGGTTTTACATAAAAAAAAAAGGAGGAACAGAATGTGCCTCACTTAAGATTCGAACCATTGTCCCTGGACAACATAGAGGAGTTGTGACCACTGATCCCATGGTTTTTTCTTGTTGTATAACTACACAGATTAATATATGAAGTTACAGAAACGTTTTATTTTCTATGTTTTTAGTTTCCTAATATTATTAAACCATAACAATAATACTAATGTCATATAATTTATGTCTAATATTTAGATATTATTTTAGGCATTATTTTGACATATTTGGATTAAAATTAATTAGGAGAATTTAAATTAATTAATCACATTTGGCTTAGATGATTAATTAATTATTTACTTCTCACTATGATAATATTGTATGATTACTTTATCAATCTTAGGCTATATATTTTTCTATGGAGAAAAAATTAATTTGTCACATTTGTATAAATGATTAATTAATATTTGAAATATCATAAAGAAATGCCTATTTATACATTTTTTGTTTAAGTATGTTTTAAAATATCAAGTGATCCGTATAATTTTAGTTTAATTAAAGTTTAGCCACAGCACCTTTAATTATTCTAAAATTCTACATAAAGCATTAGATTTAAATCTAGGATCACATAAAGAAAAATGACATTAGTTGTAATTAATCATATTTAATATAATAATTATTATCCCACAAGAATGTTATTATATTTAATGTGATTAATTAGGATAGAATAGTAAATTTTCCTTTGCCTTAATCTACTCACGGGAATTAAGATAGGGGATATAATTTGTTAGTTTCACTAACTTTATACATAAACCTAATTAAATAAAACTAAGCCCATCGGCAGTTTTGTTTGCTACTAGGATTATGTTTGATAGATATATTTTGCATTGGTAAGACATGTCATATGAAATATTTTTTAATTGCCTCAAATTATTAACATAGCGTGTAATTTTATACAGCTTTTCAACTTTTAAATATCTTCGATTTTCAAGTTCCTAAATTGAATGGTGATAATTATAAAATATGGAAGGAGAAAATTCTTCTTCAATTGGGCTGGATGGACATTGATGATGCGTTTAGAAAGGATGAACCTCCAAAACCCACTGATAGTAGTAGTGCAGGTGAAATAGTACTTTATGATGCATTGAGAGCGATTAAATCGCCTTAGTATGATGTATATCAAAACTAAGATATCTGCTAGCGTTCATGGGTCTATTGGAGAGCATCAGAATGTTCGAAGTTCGCTCAAGGCCATTGATGAATGATTTGAAACTTCAGACAAGGCTTTGACAAGCACCTTGATGACAAGGTTATCATCAATAAAGCTTACTGGTGTAACGGGTGTGCGAGAGCATATCATACAGATAAGGGACATTGCAACTCAATTAAAAATACTTGAGGTTGAGATGTCTGAGTCTTTTCTTGTGTACTATATCCTAAACTCTCTGCCGCCTCAGTATGGACCTTTCAAGATTTTCTACAACACACATAAGGAGAAATAGACAATCAATGAACTTTTGTCCATGTGCGTACAGGAAGAAGAGAGGCTTATTGTAGAAATGAGAGAAAGCGCACATATGGCAATACAAGGAAAGAACAACAAGCAAGCTAACTCAAAAGGAAAGGAAACTGCACTCATTTAAGGCAGCATAAAGAAAGAGTCAAAGTGTTTCTTTTGTAAGAAAAAGGGACACATAAAGAAGAACTGCAACAAATTTAAGAACTGGCTTGAAAAGAAAGGTATCTCAATCTCACATTTTTGTTATGAATCTAATATGGTAGATGTTAGTAGTAACACATGGTGGATTGATTCTGGTTCTACAATCCATATCTCTAATACCTTGTAGGGCTTTCTAAACTAAAGGAAGCCAATGAGCAGTGAGCAGTGAGCAGTACATTTATTCAAGCAACAAGATGGGTTCACTAGTTGAAACTATAGGAACTTGCAGACTAGTTTTAGATACTGGCTTCAGTTTGATATTGGAAAGGACTTTTTATGTACTAAGTTTCTCTAGAAACTTAATTTCTATTTCGAAACATTTGCCTTTTGGATATTCTTTTAAATTTTTAAATAATATATTTAAGTTATTTTATAAATCTAATCTTATTGGCAATGGTACAATTTTTGATGGTCTTTTCCGAATTCAATTACAAGACAGTATACCTAATGATTCAATGCATGTTTCTAGTAGCATAGGTGTTAAGAGATGTATTACTAATGAAGATTCCTCTATGTTGTGGCACCGTAGACTAGGTCATATCTCAATAAAGAGGGTTAAAAGATTAGTAAAAGATGGAATACTTAATACACTAGATTTTACTGACTTTGAAACTTGTATAAACTGCATAAAGGGAAAGTAGATTAATAAGATCAAGAAAGGTGCCAAGAGGAGTACGACCATTTTAGAAATCATACATACAGACATTTGTAGTCCAGATTTGGACTCTAGTAGTCCAAAATACTTTATCACCTTTATTGATGATTACTCACGATATATATATCTCTATCTGTTGAATAATAAGAATGAGGCACTTGATGCCTTTAAGGTGTTTAAAGTAAAAGTAGAGAAATAAAGTAATAAATAAATTAAGATAGTGAGATCAAATAGAGGTAGTGAGTATTATGGTAGATACACTGAAGATGGACAAGCATTAGGTCCATTTGCTAGATTTCTTCAAGAATATGGGATTGTTGCTCAATACACCATGCCTGGGTCTCCGAACCAAAATGGTGTAGCTGAAAAAAGAAATTGAACACTATTGGACATGGTAAAGAGCATGCTTAGCAACTCTAAGCTTCTTGAGTCCTTGTGGATTGAAGCCCTTAAGACGGCAGTATATATCCTTAACCGAGTTTTAACTAAGGCTATTGAAAAGATACTATTTGAGTTGTTTAAAGGTTAGAAACCAAGTTTAAGGCATATGCACATTTAGGGATGTCCGTTTGAGGTTAGGGTCTACAATCCACAAGAAAAAAAGCTGGATCCTAGGACTATAAGTGGCTACTTCATTGGGTATATTGAAAAGTCCAAAGGATATAGGTTCTATTATCCATCTCATAGCACTAAGATTGTGGAATCAAGAAATGCAAAATTTCTTGAAAATGACTTGATTATTGATTAGTGGGAGTGATCAAATTCAACATCCAAACACTGAGCTTGATCATTTTGGTTCTCAAGCTTCCACATCAAGTGATAGATTGGTTTTAATCCATGCCCCTCAAGTACCATTAGGTATTGAACAGCCAATCATTAAGGATCCACAACCACTTGGCCATGACCAAGTTAATCCAGTTGTTAAACAATTACTAGAAACTGTTGAACAACCAGTTGAGGTACATGCTCCCCAAGAGAATGCAAACCCAACATTAAGAAGATCAACTAGGGAAAAGAGGTCAGCAATTCCTAACGACTATATTGTGTATCTACAAGAGTTTGACTACAATATAGGAGCTGAAAATGATCCTGAGACGTTTTCACAAGCTACCAACTGCAGAGAATCCGGACTATGGTACAATGCCATGAAGGAAGAGATGGATTCCATGGCGTCAAATGGGATCTGGGATCTTGTCGAGTTGCCTAGTGGTTCAAAGGCCATTGGGTGTAAATGGGTCTATAAGACGAAAAAGGACTCATTAGGCAACATCGAAAGATATAAAGCAAAACTCGTGGCCAAGGGATTCACTCAGAAGGAAGGAATTAATTACACAGAGACATTTTCTCCTGTGTCTAAGAAAGATTCCCTCCATGTAATAATGGCATTAGTTACCCAATTTGATCTGGAACTGCATCAAATGAATGTGAAGACGGCATTCCTCAATGGAGATATAGAGGAAGAGGTATATATGAAACAACCTGAAGGATTCTCCTCTAGTGCTGGTGAGCATTTAGTATGCAAGCTTAATCCATATATAGATTGAAACAGGCCTCTCGCCAATGGTATCTTAAGTTTCATGATGTTATTTCCTCGTTCAGATTTGTGGAAAACGTCATGGATCAATGTATATACCACAAGGTTAGTGGGAGTAAAATCTGTTTCCTTATGCTATATATGGATGATATACTACTTGCAACCAATGATAAGAGGCTGCTACATGAAGTGAAACAGTTTCTGTCTAAGAATTTTAACATGAAGGATTTGGATGAGGCATCTTATGTAATTGGTATTAAGATCCATAAAGATAGAACTCAAGGTATTTTAGGTCTATCACAAAAAACCTATATCAATAAGGTTTTAGAGAGATTTCGAATGAAGGACTGTTCACCAAGTGTAGCACCTATTGTGAAGGGTGACAAGTTCAATTTGAATCAGTGTCCGAAGAACGATCTAGAAAAGGAACAAATGCGAAACATTCCATATGCTTCAGCTATTGGAAGCCTTATATATGCTCAGGTTTGTACAAGACCTGACATTGCATTCACAGTTAGAATGTTAGGGAGATATCAAAGTAATCTAGGAATGGATCACTGGAGAGCTACAAAGAAAGTGATAAGGTATCTCAAAGGTACCAAACATTACATGCTGATGTGCAAACAAACTAAGAATGTTGAAGTAGTTAGCTACTCAAACTCAGATTTTGTCGGATGCGTTGATTTACAGAAATCAACATTAGGATACATTTTTATGTTTACTGGTAGAGCTGTGTCTTGGAGGAGCACAAAGCAAACCTTAGTTGCTACTTCTATCATAGAAGCTAAGTTCGTATCTTGTTTTGAGCAAATTCACATGGTGTATAGTTGAAGAGCTTTATTTCTGGGCTGAGTTGTGGATTCAATTTCTAGGCCATTAAGAATTTATTGTGACAACTCAGCTGTAGTTTTTTTGGCTAAGAATAACAAAAGTGGAAGTCGAAGTAAACACATCGACATCAAGTACTTAGCTATTCGAGAATGTGTCAAGGAAAATAAAGTCACCATTATACACATTAGCACTAAGTTGATGATAACAAATCCTTTGACAAAAGGCATGCCACCATCAGTGTTTAAGGATCATGTATTAAGGATGGGACTTGGTACCATATTGAGTCTTTGATGTATATATACATATTTGTAATAAAGCTCGTATTCAGTTTAAGTTATTTTTCTCATTTCAAAGTATACATTTATGTTTAGAGAAAAATAACATTAAAAGGACCCAGAATAAGTATAAGACTTATTCATTGAGTTATAGTGGGTTGAGGAAGCAAAATGTATCGTAATACATGGGAGGTAATACTCACATATAGAGGACCTATCACTATGATCCATACATTGAGTTTTCTCTACTTTTGAATATATATATTTAGTTTTTACGGACCAAGTGGGAGAATGTAATAGTTTGTAGTTGCTAACGTATTTTTTTCCCACGTGAATGTTGGCAACAAATCCAACATTTTAAACTTTGTTGTGGTCCGCAAAAATAGGAAAGCAGTTTTTCTGCTCAACGTCCACCGGATTGCACGGCTTCTTGATGGGAGAAGCTGGCAACGTGAATATATATAAACGGAATAAGGGTCCCCGAGTTTGATTAATGCTTAATTATTTTTCTGAACTAAATACACCATCAACACAGTACAAACCAGAACCTAGAAGTACTTGAGTTCAAGGATTGCAGCAACTATTCGGCACAGTTTCTTGGAGCAACTTCTCTATGCAATTCGTTAAAGTTATGGCTGGAGATAGTCTTCCACATTTTTTATTTAATTTCATGTTATTAGGATATTTTTAAGCGTATGAGTATCCTAGATAATTAGTTTACATTACTGTCAAACTATTCTTTATTTTTTGAATGATAGCCGAAGTTAATTTGAGAATCCATAAAAAAAAAAAAAGCTAATGGTGTAATTGTGGTTCACAAAATTAGTTAAGAGAAAAATTAGAATTTTGATACTTTAGAATAATTCATCCCAATGACTCTTTTCTACAGCGGCTGACATTTATATTTTCGGTTAATCGAAATATTAATTTGAAAATTAGAAGTTTCAGCCTAAAATTTTTTAATAAGTGATAAATATATGTCACGCTAAAAATTTTATTAAGTGATAATAATGTAGAATTAATGTATAATTTATAAAACTTTGTTACTAATTAAATTGATTTTAAAACATCTAATAAACCACCGGAGAAACATGCAGATTCAGATTGAGGAAGGTTAGAAGCCTAGCACTGGTATCCATAAAACTATGGGGACGGTATTAACAGAGATGGTAAAAATACCCATATTTAATGGGTTTTATCCAAACTAATGGATAATTACTTAATGAATGTTACTAAAATTAATCCTAACAAATTTTAAATCTTTTTAAGTATCTATTAATATTAATTTGTATAATGCACATGCCTATTTCTGATAAATATTTAATGAATCTTGAATTCTTTTTAGTATTATATTAAACCTATTTAAATAATATATTTTATTGTTAACATATTATTATATGAAAATTAATATTATCATATATATAAAAATATTGAAATAGTTTATTTAAAATAAATAATATTAAAAATATTTAAATTTATATTACATTATAAAGATATTTTTAAATAATATTATTTTTTTATAATATTAGTTTTTATAATGTAAAAATATCTAATTATAATATAAATAGATAAAAATTATTTATAAATTAAAATAATATAATTCACATTTATTCTAAAATTATTATCAATAATATGACTAAGTCAAAATAAGAATAAATATAAATAAAAAATAAATATAATTCATAATTGTTAAGTGTAATTACTATCAAATAAAAATAATAACTTTTTACTTTTTATTAAAAAAATTTAAACTATATTTCCAAATGAATCTATTTTAAATTTTTTAATCAAATTTTATTGAATTTTTAATGGATATAAATTTTTGATGAATTTAAAATAACGGATTCTTAATAAATTTGAATATAATTAGATTTGAATTGAATCTATTGACCCATTATTATTCCTAACTACCAATTAAGAGTTGGGTCGGGCCGACTTTGGTTGGATTGATGGTGAAAAGATACCTAATAAAAAATGAATTGGGTAGTTAACATTGAACTCATTTCTGACCGGGTAGGATACTAAATTGAATTTTCGAAGTTCAGAAGTTCGTACGGTTTCAATCAGGAATGTTCAGATTGGATTCCTATTTGCTATCCTCCCATGCCAAGCTCTGGAATTTGCACAACAAATATTACGGAAGAAAGAAGGGGAAATAACAGCTAAATGCAAAGAGGAAACGAGAACAAGAGCCTAGGTGATGTTGTAATTCACAAAGATGAAAAATAAAATCATAAAAATTTAAAAAGGAACCCTAAGACTTAGAAAAAATTAAACAAATAAACCACCAAAAAAAATTACAATTTCAAGAAATAAACTAATAAAACTTCATAATATTTGTTGGCAATTTAATCTATATCCCATAAATATCCTCAATTTTATCCATTTGAATGAAATCTTGAAAATGAATATAAATATAGATAAAAAAAAATTTGTAAGAATTACATAGATTATATTGCCTAACCCTTCCTATACTCATATTATATAATATATAAATAAATAATATATAATAATATCTATTTATATAAATTTGATGTATAATAAAAAATTTAAAACTATGTATATTATTGATTAATTTAAATATAAACAATTTTTAAAGATAAACTCTGTTTTAATAGATAAAGGGGCAAACCCTCAAAAACGAAAAAGGAAATTACAAGAAAACTACTTCAGAGATATTAAACCCAACAATATCAGTCAACATAACAAATTGAAGATGCGAAGGAGGAGGACTCCGCAAAATATGAAGACTTAATAAGCCAAGTAATTTGTACATTGACTACCTTCTCTTCTCTACATGTATAAGTAATGATTCCACTCCAATTTCTCGGCAAAAGATCAATGCAACTACCAATTAAACTTCGGAGGCGAGTTTGTCTTGGACTTGGAAGATAACACCTCAATCAGATTCCAACACCACACACCAATATTCCAGATTCCAAGCTAATTGAAAATCTTCAAAAGCTCCCCACAATTCAGCTACAAAAGCATGACATTGGCCTAAATTTTTCACAAATCCTCCCAACCAAGCTCCACTACCATCACGAAGGAGCCCCCTCAGCCAGACTTTTGCTGTCCCATCACAATTTAGCTTGATCCAACCAGACTCCGGAAAACGGCAACAAACATTAACAACCGTCTGCACCTTCTGAGGTTCCAAACATACTTCCCATATGATAGGCCAATCCGTTTCCTGGTTATCTGCAATGCTATTCTCCAAATTCATCATCACCCACGGCAGCAGCTCCAACGTGAAGAAATGACTTCTCAATCGCCCAGGCACCAAAGAAAGCCAGATAGCCTTTGCATTTGCACAATCTCTTACTGCAAGCAAACTGTCTTAAACCCTTTCATACCTACGAGGGCAGAGTAGCAGACAGAATTACCCAACCCTCTTCTCCCTCTTTCTACATTTGTAAGAAGCCCATTGCAACACAATCCAAATATGCATTTTGATATTTTTCAGGTCCTCTTCATTCCCAAACCGGCTTTCAGATTCTGTCTTCTATTCTTTATATTCTTTATTATATTAGGATTATTAGAATTAGAATTTTCAAGTAACTATTATAAATAAATATAATAAGATATAGATAAATTATAACCAAATAAATAGCATAAAAATAATTGAATATCTTTAATTTTTATTAAAAATTATAATAAAATATATATAAATATGTGTCATTTAAACGGAAAATAGTAATTATCTGAATTATCATAGCTAGTTGAGTCAATGGCACCTTATTTACGCCTCAAGTTTGGTATCTTGAATTTTTGTACATATAAATTTAGATCACTTCTCCCTCAAAAGAAATAATAATTAAAATAATGCAAAATAAATATAAATATTCTATTTAAAACTTTTAATTAAAACACCGAGTTAATTAAAATTGATTGAAACTACTTTCTGATGAACAATTTATTTTTTATATGTAAACTAATTATAGTTTTTTAAAAAAGAAAAAGTATGTGTTTATCCTTTTGGAATTAGTAATTTTAGTTTTTTCCAAGTATCGTAACACCAATAGACTTCTCATGACTTGTGTTTTCCAAATTATGTTAAACTCTTAGCTTAGTTCTTTCCGTTTAGTTGTTCTTATAGGATTAGGAAATAGAGACATTTTTATTGATCCTATCCTTTTGAGTGGAAATCCGTTAAGGAATAGAATTCATGACCACCATAAACCCTATTTATATATCTCATCTCATCATCCTCCAATCTGCAAACATTAATCCATAGTTTCTACTGTCTGAAGAAAGTCCTCAGGCTGTATTTTGGATCATCATGGAGCAAGTAATTGACATTAGCAGTGATAATGATCAGACAACACAAGGCTTCACACATCTTCGTCGTTCCTACACTCTACCTACAACCTCAGTAACTCACTGCGGCAACAAGATTAAAATGCCAGCATCTGCTCTGGAGGCTCTTCTAGAACAACAAATCCAGTATCCTATGCAATTCCAAATTCAAAACGAATTAACGGGTCGCGTTTCCCATTGCGGAGTTCTGGAATTCACAGCAGAGGAGAGCTGCATTTTATTGCCATTCTGGATGGTGGAGAATATGAGCTTGCGCGAAGGGGATCTTGTTAGAATCACGAATGTGAAGCTCGTTAGTTCCTTAAATTTACAACCCCATTCTAAGAATTTTATTGAGATTTCTGATCCAAAAACCGTTCTGGAAGAAACGCTCACGAGATTTTCTTGTCTCACGATTGGAGATACCATCCCCATCAACCATGATAACAAGGATTATCGGACTGACATAGTCGAGATCGAACCGTCTCCTGCGATAAGTATGATTGATACAGATTGCCAAGTGGACTTCGCAAGGTGGTCCGAGAAAGCAGCACCAAAGGTTAATAAGCCAAATGATACCTTGCAAGGTGGTTCGTATGAGAAGAAGAGAAAGTTCGAGCCCTTTACAGGAGTAGGGAGACGTTTGGATGGCACTAACAAGACTTCTCAACCAACGGCAAGAGATGAGTCGGATTTACTTCCATCTTCCCAAGCAGCCGCGCTGCCTTCAAATTCTACTTCAGGCAAACGAGGAAGACAACTTGTGTTTGGTTCATCTCGAATTGGACGTCCCAAGAAGATAGCAAAACCCTCGGAAAGTGAAGCCAAAGTTGACGAGCAAGAAAAGAAGTTTCAACCGTTCACAGGGAAGAAGTATACGTTGATTTAGTTGTAATAAATCGAAAGTATATACATTGCTTTAGCTGTAATAATTGTCTACATTGTTCTGTTGTTTAAAGCTAATAAAACTATCTTACGCTCCTTTGGTTCCAATATTAATTAACATATGTATTCGGAAAGTTTGATTAATATTAAATCAATATTGAAAAATTTTTTGACATCAATTTATTGTAATGTCAAAAATTTTTATATGAATTTGATTTTAACTGGATCTTATAAATAATAATTTTATAGTATTCTTACCAATCAATATTAACATCATCAATATTTAATATCAATATCAATACGGAGGATTTAGGGTGCACATGTCTTTTTGTTGTATGAGATATACAACATATTTTGTTACGTTTTGTAATTAACACTTGGCTTATAATAATTTTATTAGACCTGCTATAGTAAGTTGATTTTTTTTTTATTTAAATCCCCTTCATTACTTGTTTATTAATTTTTATTTTAAGCTAGAAGGAATAGGGACATAATCTTTTCTATCTTGGAATTCATAATTTTATACTAGCACTTAAAATTTCTTTATTAACAGATTGGTGCATGGAATTGCTCGCTATAAGTCCTAGCAGTTATAGTTTAATATTGAACTTAGCACTGATCTTTTTAGGTGTATTGGACTTAGCAATGAAAACTTATTGCCTCTATATTTTTCTCTGTGATATGATGAGTGGTATTTTCTACTGTATTTGTTCATGGCAGAGCCATACTATAACTACGTGAAGACTTTACGAGGAAAACCTATACAAGTTAGAAAACAACCCCCTCAAAAAAAAAAAAAAAACTCATAAAGACAAAATTAACAATTTTGTTTTTAAAAATATAAAGCATTTACAAAATGATTTCAAAAGTATGAAAATAGCAGTAATAATTTTTGAAGAATATTCTGTGAATACAAAATTTGTCCCCACATAGAATTTCATTTTTACACAATACGGTGGGAGACAGAATTTTATGTATGAAATATTATTTAGTAATTATTATGACAATTTTTATAATTCAGTGACAATTTTACTAGTATCTTGCAGTTTCAGAAATGAAAATTTGAATTTTGTGCCTAAAAAAAAAATTGGATTACAATTAGGCCTTTTTCCATATGCCTGGTAAGGCTTGATAGTAAAAGCTGTAAAATCAAAGTGGGTTTATTATATGATCGTATTGTATTACTTTTGAGGCTCTCACTTTAATACCATAGTTGATGCATAAAACCTATTCATCACTCGAGGTTTAATAAGCGAAGGTTGGACAAGTATAAAATAACGAATATGTAAGAAATAATAAACATATGCTAGAAAAATGCCATAAAAATAACTGCAACACACTGAAAAACAAAGGAAGTTCGTTCTCCTAAAATCATAATTTTATCAAGGAATCGATTGAATGAAAGTTGCATGCTATTCAATATCTTGTTATACATTTTGAAGCCAGTTAAATCATAATGTTATACATGGGAAAACACATACACAAAATAATTAGAAGCAAAAAGTGTAGAGTGATCCTTAGCCAGCAATCTTGGGTTCAAAAGATTTTCAAGACCAGAGAATCCTTGAAATGATTCTATAACATCACCCACCAAGTAATCCCCATTTTCAGTTACATAGCCCGAGACTGCACATCGACCATCCAATATATTTGCATTTCTGGGAGGCAGCTCACTTTCTTTGAATAACCAATATATTGGGCTGGAGGCAGAGTTAGTCTCAAATTCTTGTTTAACAACAGCAGAGGAGTAAATAAATGCAGAAAAAAAAAATTCATCAAGAAAAAAGTAAGATTTTCACATCTATTACCATACATTAAATGGAAGTTTTGCTTACTTTTATAGACCAAACTCCTTTTCAAATATACATTATAAGACAAAAGTGAGTGTACGTTCTACTTAGAAGTTGGGAGAAATGTGCTTTTTAACGTATAAGTCAACCAATGAAAAATAGTTTTGCAATTTTTGGTGAGAAACCACTACGCATCAAGATATCAAAAGTATGTACTTCTTTCAATCCTCAGTTCGTTTACCGTGTTCTTTCTAATCCTGAAGTCCAAACCTTCGCTTGGACATCAAGAAACGTCACTTCTCTGATTAGTCAATTAAATTAGAAACAAAATAGGAGATATTCAAAATGGAAAAGTGAATACTACGAGTTGATGCACAAGATGGTACAGATGGCCCAAAAAAAAAAGAGTAGAGAACATATTTTTAGTGGCACGAATATAAATCCTCTGACTATTGATTGCTGCAAGTGTAATATTTACCAAAAAAATAATAAAAGGGATAGAAACATCAAGATGAGACCCAGAAGCTGATCTCAACATATTTCCTCCAATTCCGGTAGCAAAACACCAGAATCCACAAGAGTCTAATTCAGCAATAACTCTGTGAACAACAGTTCCTGATAGCACTGACTCAAGTAATGTCAAGGAACAAATACAAGAAATTGATTTGTCATTCGGAAAAACAAAGTAATATACGATATGTAACAGAAGCAAAATAGCAAAGAATAAGGATACACAGGTTGTCAGCAACACAAGAACACAACCTCCACTACGCGCACCAGTCAACATGGAAGCTAATTTTGCACTTGAATGTAGTTCAAAGTACAATTTCTATTGAAGCATGACTGACTCCCACCCGGCAAACCTTGATTCATTTCCATTAGCTTGGCCATTTTCTCAACTTTCTCGGTTAGAGATATGATCCAGCGCAGGGAACTGTGTGATGGCAGTAAATTCCCAGCTAATAGAATCAACAGCTCTAAACACAAACACCTGGGTCTTTCAGACTCCTCTCTCAAACGCCACCCACTAGTGCCTGTGTTTTTCCCAATTTTTATCTTTGTAAATTGCATGTTAAGTGGCACATTTGACTTCATAGGTGTCAAGTTACCACCAGACTTGTAGCATATCATGTCGCCTGATGAATAGAAGTATTCAAATCAATCACTCGTTCAAGGCAATAATAATTCGCATGTCCAGAGAACAACAGATAAGCAACACTTCCATGATAAAAGATGACAGATAAAAAAGAAGTATTTTTTTATTAAATGCATTTGTTCTAACTTTCAATTGCTTCTTCATCACCACAAATGACTTACGAGAGTAGGAAAACAAATTCTCGTATTTTGTATTCCAATTTATAACAGGCTTCCAAAAGTTCTAAATATGGTCAGTTGTACAAGGCAGCACAAAATGATGATTCATAAATATAGAGTATCAATTAAAGAAGATGTAAGTGCCAGATATAACATACTGTATATGAGCTCAGTGTGTTGTCAATCAATTTCATTTTAAACTCTTTCATTGAAATGCAACAAATTTTGAAGTGGTCATGTGATTTATAAATTGTATGCTCTGCAGCGCTATTGCAATATCTTCCATTTACTAGATGAAATATAATTCTAAAATGCCAAGCAAGGTCCTTCAGCAGCGGATGATTTTAGCGCAACATCCTCAACAGAATATTATATGAGGAAAAATATCATAATAATATAACTAGTATCATATAAATCTTCTCTGCATTTTGTCTTTTTCTTTTCTTTTTTTTTTTTTTTTTGGGGGGGGGGTCTGTGGAGAGCATGCTACTGAAAGAGGCAGCACAAGTATATTTTGCACGTATACTTTCAGCAAGAAAATGTATATAAAAACCCTCCAACAAAAACAAATGCCTAGTTTGCTTGCTTGATCAAAAAAGACCTTCATCCCAAATGTCAACAAGAAAGTAAATCATTCATCCCCCAAATATTGTAATCAGTTAGGGGTATATGTGTAATGCTACCTCAAGAATATCATCAAAAATAGATGAAAACCAACTTCATATATTTATTTAAAGAAAAAAAGGGAAACTTACCTGTAGAAGGATGAGTTGAAGGCAAAGTTTGTTGGTCCCAAGCAAACTATCATATGTGGCATTCAATCTAACTGTGTGTGCATCATATGATAAAATGCACTATTGGAGATTAACATACTACATAAAGTAACAGGTTGTACCAGGGCAAGCTTAACTCTTCACAAGATTGTAAATGTCTAAAAGAAAAGATAATGATATCATATTGTAAGATAACACCTAAATAATTGATTGCAGATAGTTATTTTAGTTATACCTTATTCTAAATTCTCAAACTCATGTCTGACTTCAAGACCTTCTATTTCCAACCCATTGCTGCTTTACCTGGTTCTAGAAAAGAACCCATGCTTATACCTAACTTTACTGTCATTTAAATTATATAAAAAAAAAAAGCTTGGTAGATTTGCAAACAAATGTAACAAAGAGCAAGCCAATGAAATGAAAATAAATATATTACAGGCATGCATTAAGAAGAGTGAAATCCAACATTGATTAATTAAAGAAAAGACAATTTAAAAAAAAATGAAAACTACAGAAGACTTCAAGATGAAATTATTTTTTTTGAGGAGAAGGTTCATAATTTCTAGAAATTATAAACATCAACGCCTTCTTGTATAATGTGACAAACATATGAACGAATCAAAAGATAAAATACAGATAAAACTAATACACAATTTGCCATGATTGATGAACTCTAGGGAATTATCCTGATTGCCACTGCTACTTGGAGGATCAAAGAGTTGGTTTGAATTTGATATGCCAATTGATGATATGTTTCCCAGGGACAGAACTGCACTATGATCCATTTCATATGTGTTGCTGCTCTAGAAATATGATGATTTGTTGTTATCCTTCTTCATTATGTCTATATGATCTCTACTACTTCGTCCCTTGTATAGTTCTTTCATTCAAATAATTACTGGAGAATTTTGCGCTGATCTAGCATAGCCTCTACTCTACTGCAAACCAAAAGCAGGATTAATACCAACTATTAAGATGCATCACCTGAGATAAAGTAATTATAATAAAGAACTTAATGCAACGCATTGATGCATTTGTAATCAAGCAATTTGTATTTACAAAGGGTTATCTATACTGGGATCATAAAGTATGAAAGAGATTGCTGTTGTCACTCTATAAGTAGGGCAAATTTCAATGAAGCATACTAGAGCAAGGGCTTCAAATAGAACAGCATGGGATGCATTGTTCTTGTTCACATGTTTAACAACATCAATGCCAATCAGAATTCTCTGTAAAACCTAAAATAATAAATTCAAAACCCAATAAAATCCATAACTTAATAAAACTGAGGATATTTCGATGAAATACAAATACCTTAAACAATGATCCTAATGTGTTCAGATCTTCAATGGTAGGAAAATACTCAAAAGCCCTCATTGTCTTCATCTACATTAAGCAAAAATTTAGCAAGTAACAAGACGAGCTTGAATTACATACAGATCATTTAGCTGACTAACTAATTCCTTACGTTTTCATCACTAAGTCAAGCCAGTAAAATCAATGTGCAGAGATGAACTTTGATGTTTACCAAATTTGTCCTGATTTAATCGACAGTCCTATAGTCAAAAAAATTATCCAGCAACATGCCAAACAACTACCTAATATATGGTACTCAACTAACAAACATTTAACATAAAGCCAAATTTTTAAAATACACAGACCACATAATTCAGCTTCCTTTCACACATTGTCCAGAAAGAACGACTGAACAATATATATATATATATATATATATATATGTATGTATGCATATACTAGAGTTATCAAAGCTCCACAAAGAAATATCTTCAGAAAATTGTGCATAATGGGGCATGAGATGTTGGTTGATAAATTTCAAACATGCAGCAACCTCTACAATAAAGGTGTCACTTTTACACAAGGTCAGATGTTATATGGCTTTGTCAATTAGAGTTAGGAACATGCAGTTCTTGCCATGTGACCATATATCCAATTTATAACCATAAGGGACATTCACAAAGAGCTCATAACACGTAGTTTGGATCCAACTGCATACCATGCCTTATCAACCCTTTAATTTTATAGTCAAATGAAGAGAAAATTAAACTTCACACCAGTATTTGGAACATGGAGAGGAAATTAAACCACAAGAAATTATGAAAACTAACAAAAAATGTTCTGGTAAATCTGCTTGCCCAAAGCAATTAGATCTCAAACTTGATTCTCCAACACAAAACTATGGTGATATCATAATCAAGATGGCATGGCATGCACTTGATAAATGGATCTAATCTCTCAAGCAGAAAATTATCCCCAAGTCCAGCAAACAAATAAAAAAGCTACCAAATTATTTTCAAAGTTCCTCAATATCAAAATATGGAATCAAGCAATTATCTTACCCAAGGAGACAATATACACAGTAGGTGCCGGATTATCCATGTAAGCCAGCCCACCAACCACAACTAAAACAAATTAAAGCAATATAATCATGGAATAAATGAATTAAGAAATATATAAGCAAAGAGTGATAATGGGTTTTATTTCTAAGTAAGTTCTCTTCAAATATGCTGATATGCTCAAACTTCATTACAGCAAGATATCAACTTGAAATTATGCAAAGGAATTCAAATTTTCTTGAATTGAACATGCAAAGTATTATGCATATATATATATATATATCTGTTTACATCTTTCAAGATTCACTCTAAGAAACTGAGAATGTCATTATCATACCTCAGCAACATCAACAAGAAACAATTCTGATGTAAACTCCCCAGAGTACTGAACATAGGCAGCAAGTTGGTCTTACAAAAGGCAGAAGTAGGTGTTAATGATGAAGACAATGTAATATCCATGATCAAGCAAATCATAATAGGCCTTATAAGACTGACGGTACTTTTTAGAAGCACAACCAATGGATGTTTGTGTAGCATCCATCAGGAGAAAAATCAGCTTGCTTGTCTGGCAAATTTGACTGTAATTCTATATAATATTTTCAAGGTAAGCTACAAGACATAACAGAATAAAAATCACACATGTTAAAAGTTGACTAACTACTACAAATGATACACATTGTAATATTTTGCAATTCTATGAGTCTAGTCAATTAAAAGATAGACTCCATGTTCTAATGACATAAGTTGTTTTGATGAGATGGATGCAATGCAAGTTTGTTGGAAACTGATATTCATCTTACAGAATATAGATTGCATAGGGGTAAATGTTTATTCAAAACTCTAACCAGCCAGCATCCCAAAAATGGCTTGTTCATGGTTGGGTTTAAGGAATAGACTAGCTTTGGTAGGGATCATACTTTTCAAAAGAAACTTTTAGAAATAATAAAGTACAAGCCTCAGTAATATGTTGGAGAAGAACTTGTTCAAAAGAGAATTTGGATGGGTTAAAAAAAGGATCATGTATTTTGATTCGTCTCCACTAGAGTTTTGGGATCCAAGTAGGTAGTTTGGGTTTTTAAGCAGATGCAGTCAAGTATACAGTACGTTCAAATCTCAAATTTCACCTGACTATGCTTAAGCATGGAGAAAAGGTCTTGAAAGTCACATTGCTAAAATTAAGCAAAGTACAAGGCTCCTTTTTCATTTTGTTCAACTAAGTCAGAGCAATATGAAGAATCTTTTCTTAAAAGGGCAGAGAAAAAAACATAGATGTTATAGGAAGAGTTATTCATATCCAAACCTGCAGCAGGAAGAGCAAGAACTGCTGAAAGCCATGCCCTGGGTCCGTTTCCAAACCCAGCTAACCTATAATTTGAAGTGAAAGAAGATATGTTGCTGGTAAATGAAATAGCTGCTGCAGCAACTACGATGCACCCTTCTGTACTAGGAGCAATTCAGTGGTCTTTAGAGAAACCCAAACTCAAATTTTCAAATAAATTATAGGTTCTCCTCAATCTAAAGTGCATCCAAAAAAGAGTAATATTCAAGTGTTTACCACTTGATGAAAAATAAATCAAAGTTTAATCAAGATTATCAGATTGACATATGAAGAGAACACAAAGTAAAAACTATAATACTTTTTTAGAATAGGATTGCAGAGAACTAATCTAAATTTATGCCAAGAAGCTATAACAGAGACTATTTATCTTCTACAAGATTGATGAAAAAATATCGGAATAAAGAAAAAAACTTACATATAATTTTCATTAACCTAGAAAATACCTATGATCGAGTACCAAGAAAAGTATTGTGGAAAGCTTTGGAAAAAAAAGAAATTCATGTTCCATACATCCAAGCTATACAGGACATATTTAATGGAATAACTATAAGTGTAAAAACTCTCGGAGGAAAGACAAAGAATTTTACCATAAGGATAGGTCTACATCAAGGTTTTAGCCTTAAGTCCTTACTTATTTCATTTAGTTTTAGATGTTCTTACTAAGAATATACAAGAAACTATTCCTAAATATATGTTATTTACAAATGATATAGTTCTAATTGAGAAATTACGGGAAGAGCTTAACTACAAACTAGAACTTTGGAGACAGGCATTAAAATCGAAGAGATTTCGCTTAAATAGAAGTAAGACAGAGTATATACATTATAAATTTAATAAAAAGTAAAATAGAAGTAAGACAGAGTATATACATTATAAATTTAATAAAAAGTAAAATAGAAATGATTTAGAGATAAAAATTGAAGAGCATGTCATACTGCGCAAGTATCTAAATTTAAGTATCCAGAATCTATATTATAAAGTAATGCGGAAATTGATTGAAATGTCACACACAGAATACAAACTAGATGGTTAAAATGGAGAAAAATATCAAAAGTTATTTGTGACCACAAAATACCTACTAAGTTAAAAGGAAAGTTTTATCAGACAGTTATACAACCAGTTATACTTTATGGTAGCGAATGTTGAGTTCTGAAAGAACAACAAGCAAAAAATGAGAGTAGCAATAATGAGAATATTAAGATAAATATGTGATCATATAAGAAAAGACAAAATATGAAATGAATACATATGAAATCATATTGATGTGGCACCTACTGAGGAGAATATAAAAAATCGATTAAGGTGATTTGGTCATGTGCAAAGAAGATCATTGAAGGTACCAATGAAAAGAGTCAATCACATGATTTTTAACCCTATGAAAAAGTATAGATGAAGGCCAAAACAAAAATATTAAAAGAAATTATAAAAAGAGATCTCTTGATAAATAATATCATTAAAAATTAATTTCTAATAAAGTCTAATAACATTGAACGATCCATATAACTGACCTCACTTAATAGGATAAAGTTTTATTGTTGTTGTTATTGTTATTGTTGTTGTTGTTGTTATTGTTATTGCTATAGGATGATTAGAGACAAATGCACTAACAACATAATACTGTAGTAGCTCCATGATAACAACAATAAACCTTACCAAGAAAATATGTTGAAAAGTTTAAACAGATCAAAGAGACAACATCACCAGACCTGAATTTATCTACAGAAAATGACAGCACAAGAGAGGAATTGTAAACAGAGTTAAAAATTGAAGGAAGCCATTACTTGCTGCTCCAATATTTACATGACATGACAAGTAGGGTTAGAACAGAGCACAAATCGACATGTAACAAATGAGGGCTCTTCACCCTCTTAATTTTTCCAGTTCTCTCTTTTACTCTTCCTCAAAATCAATGAATTCCCTCTCATCCTCCCACCAAAAGAACTATGTACTTGTATAATCATCAAAGCTTTTCTAAAAGAAACAAGTGATAATATGATTTGTGCAGCAATAGAATAAGAACAAGTGAATAAAGATCAAAACAAGCCAACTTATGCTATGTTTTCAACCTTCACTTTCGCACTTGCATCTTCCTTAGAAACAAATCCCTAATACCTTAATTTTCCAAGCTCTTGTGGTAATCTCACATCTCTGTTTGCAATCATGACATTTTAGCTAATTTATTTTGAGTCACCAGCAGACCAAGTGACAATCAACAATATCATAGGCCATTATTCAATTTTATTGCTATTAACCATAGGGATGCTACCACGTCAGTTTGTTGTATATCATATGACAATTTTAATCATTTGGACCATAGAATCCTCCATGGCAAAATAAATCAACCAGCATTTTTAAGCAAATTAATTATACAACCTGTATAAACTTCAAAGAAATTGCAATCAATTTATACAAATACAACTTCACTACCTTTGGGACATGTAGTAAGCATATTGCAGTGCAACTGCAATCATGCTATTTTTAAAGAGAATTTGCTAGTTATCCTGCAAAGCTCTGTAAAAATATATGTTATAGTTGGAGCATACAAGAACTTCATACTGTTGCAGGTTCTATCAGTATAGTGCAATAACTCAGAAAAGGCAAAGTCATAATAGAATGTTAACCAGAAGAAAGAAAGACGAGAATGCAGAAACTAGATTTTCAGACATTCCTTATCATTCATCTAATACAAAAACCATGATACAAATTTCCAATCTCTGGAATGCACAGCTTGAAGAAGCCGCTGGAAACACCAAATGAATCATCAGAAAATCAGATACCTACACGTATACTAACCCACATCTCACATCCAATCAGCATATTAATATCTTCACACTCGCCACAAACTACGAGGCAAACCACCAGAAAGGAGTAAAATCATCTGGAGACAGAGAGACAACAAGAGAGTCAGATCCTTCATCAAAACAGAAAATTAAAACACAATGAAAGAAAGTCAAGATGCCCACCATACCTATAATTGATTAACAAAACATGAAATGGTTGGTCCTCAAGTCAGTTAGCACCAATGTGGGTTTTCCATCAAACGGACAATAGCCGTAAGAAATTGGAATGCTTTGGTGATGATTTATGCTCTTGTAGAAGACCTGAACCTATAGGTATTCACGTATTTCCTTTATGCTAGGACACAACCGCCTGTAAAATTCATTGAAGTCAAGTCGGAAAAAGAGGAACTTAAGATCAACATGTTGCTGTACGGGCAACTGAGATAGGAATTCCTCTTGTACGGAAGAGTACTCCTTAGCAATCTCATCCAGATCTCGTCCCATACTTCGAAGAAATTCACCAGCACGTTGTGTTAGAGCTTTCCTGCCATCAACAATCCAGGATCCATGTTCCTTGGATTTATCACTTAATTGCTTTCGTGATTTATTCTGATCTCGAGATGACAGTGAAGATTCCATGATTCTGAAGCAAGCACATAACCAAACATTAACATGATAAAACAGGGATAAAGATAAGATATACTATTGCAAATATATGTAACAGTGAAGACAAAGTAAGAACAATACCTTGATTGCAGCTCATGAATACCTTCATACAACCTATCTGCATGGCTACAAAATCGTAGTATAAGATCAAATACTACAAACAGTGACTTGCAAAGTGCCTGAGAACGCTCTCCAAGGAGAGATTTCTCAACAATGGAATGTAAATATTTCTCATGTGCCACAAGGAGGTCATCAAGATCCTTGGCTATTTCCATCTCATTTGAAAATTCTGACCATGATACCTCCAAGACTTCAAACATTATATAGTATTGCAAATTTGAGATAAAATGATTCATTTCAACCCAAAGAACTTGGCAGCGCCTCAATGTTGAAACTAATTGCAACTTAACTGCATTTTGCAGCTTGGTGAAAGAATGAGAAGTAATACAATTTGGTTTCATGGTCTTCCAGGCACCAATAAGTGCATGTTCCACTCTTCTTAGCTTCCAGAGAAAATTGAAAATTCTCAAATACCTTGCCATCACAGATTCTGTGAACACAGTATCTAGTGGAACGCTTGCAATATATTCAAGTGAAAACACATCCCAACCCCTATCACCACTTTCATGTGGCATCATTTTCACCCTCAGCCTATCCAATATGTCAGGATCATCATATTGAGCATTAGAAGATCGAATTGCAGTTTCCAGCAATCCAGCTAGTTTGAAAGAGCTAATAGTATTAGCAGGTTCAGAAAGCTCTGGACCAACAACATCCATTAGATATTGAACAAAATCACCTTGACCGAGCAATAAATAGCGCTTAATCGCAAGACAGTGCTCTTTGAATTTATATCTCTTGTAAATTACATCCAACAGATGCTTGTCAATTCTTTTTGCAGCCCCATCAACCAAAGATTCAAGGGTATCAGTTTCGCCATAGCCAAAACCACCTCTTCTTGCCTTGTTCCCTGTAGCAGTGGTGGCTTCTGTTGCAGCATCAGCCCAACCACGATCCTCACAACAGACGCGAAGAAAATTAATGGATTTGCCAGTCCTCAAAATACGCTGAGCAAGAGAAGGTGAGATAAAAGAAGGAAGCATAGCTACATGGAGCCGGTAACCTTCTCCCCAAAGGGATTCTACCTTCACTGGCTGACTGACAATAAAAAATTCAGCAAAGATATCTTCTAACTCTCCTTCAAGAACCCATCTCCTCACCATTTCAAACAGTGGAGAACAAACTCGCTGCAGTAGTCTTCTCATAAATTCATGAACTAGTGGGTCACCATGCTGAGCATGTAAATGGATTGCACCAGCCATCGCCCCACCCCTCAAAACTCTACACTTATCAACCAAATCAGCCATCAACCTCATTTTCACCATTGGCTCTGCAAGCCAGACAGATAATCTCCTTAGTGAAAGATAATTTGTTGAACTCGCTGATTCGGATATTAATGGAATGGGATTTGAAGACTGTGCTTCTAGCACAGCCAAGAGCTTATAATACTCTGAAAGCTCATCTTGCAATGCAGCACAAAATGCCTGCCCAACAGTTCCTACATCTTCTGCTGGAAACCGATCCATACTCTGTGATATGTACCCTGAAACCTTCTTAAACAACCACCCCAATTCACAAAGTTTGTGAACCATAGTCCTAGTTGATCTAGGAACCTTAATCAAATCAGATAAAACATACCCATCTATATTTTTATCAAATTTTACGTGATTCCCATCAACTCCTTGACAGGCATACAGCACATCCCTAACCAAAACCTCCTCAGAGACCTCGTTTTCTTCCTTAACCAAATTCACAAATTCCCTGAAGGCGATGTCACGGCGATTATCCGGATCCTTGGTAACCAACAAAACCCCATTATTCCATCCCTTGTCCTGCCCAGCCCGACTAGGAAAATCCATTGAATCTTTACCCGACTCAGTATTAGAAAAATACAAATTGGGCAACAGGGCAGTATCCAATTGGTTTTTCATGTTTTTCCGATCCTCGGATACAATTTTGAGCAAATACATGACTGCCCATTTGTTATTTACACTACCAGGGCCAGTTTTGGATGCGAATTTGGTGTAAAGGTCAGCAAATGAAAGGGCTTCCGCCGACCTACCTTGTGTAGCGAGACGGCGCTTGATGGCCTCGGCGATGGCGGCAGAGTCAGGAGCAATAGAAGGCGTCAATCTGCTGGAGAGTATGCGAATTGCATAGCGAAGAGACTGTTGGAACTCAGGTGAACTAGGGTTTGGAGTTCGTGAATCGGGACTGTGATTTTGCGAGAGCAATCGCAAAACGAGCTCTTTGACCAGATCTGCAACCTTCTGCTGATCTTCTTCTTCGTCCATTATAGGAACTATGAAGAGAAAATGCCTGCTGTAAAATCGAAGAAAGGATGATTTTTCTGAAGAATTAGCCTCTCAGTGTGAGAGGGGGGGGGGGGAGAGAGAGAGTTGCCGCAAGAGTGAGAGAATTTTGAAGAAATGCTACTTTTTAGATTTTTGCGGGCGCGGAAATGTGACCCAATAAAGTTCAAATAAAATAACAATAAAAATATACCCATAAGCAAGTGCTTTGGTATATCACAGGAAATTTTTTTTTTTAATCCAAACACGAGGAAGCATATGGATTCATCCTATTTCAATAAATATTTTTTAAAATTTAAATCCTTATTTTTTAATAGATAAAATTTAAATAAAATCAGTATTTTTATTGAATTAATATTTTATTAATATAACATAAAACTTTTACGAGCGATGATTATAAAAATATTTTTAGTAACAAATTTTACTGTAAGTAAATCAAACACTTGATAAAAAAAATTATTATCACCTTTAAAATTTTCCAATTAAACACTGCTTAAACCCTCTTTTGGAGCAACAAAAATTTTAAAAATTAATTCATTTTAAATTAGGTTGATGTATAAAATTGTTCATTTATCTAATTTTAAACTAGTTGAATTTCAGTTTTTTTAGGCTTAATGCGATAAGAGAAAAGGTTAAATATATTTTTATTTTTTATTTGCATATTAGTGGAATTTGGTCTTTATAATTTAAAAATATTAATTTGTTTCATTATAAATTCATAGTCAGCATCACTATTGTTCCAACCTCAAACTTCTTAGGAGTAAAATAACATTTTATATGTTTCAATCTTGAGTTTACAAGTGCTTAGACCGATATTCTTAAAATAGCATATACTTTAAGAATGTATCAGAAACTTATTTTTATCATTATAAACTTTGTTTTCATAAGACATTATATAATTAAATATTATATAATATGTAATGGGACAATACTAAAGACGGCCAAATTTGTATACGGACAATACAAGTCCACTCAGGTCAATGACATTAATCAAAATACAGAAGGGCTCTCTTTGACCAGATCAAACAAGAGAATTGAAATTTTTGCAGCGCCAGTCAGCTGGATGTAGACTTGGTTTATTTTTCATAAAGATACTTTTTTATAAAAAAAATTAGTTTTTCTATCTTTGTGGTACACGAGTATCTATTTTTATTATAAAAATAAGAATAATAAATATATAATAAAAATTATAAAAATTTATAAATCTAATTTATCATATTTATTTTATAATTATATATTCAAATTTATAAATAATCAATTTTTAAAATGTAATATAAGAGTTATGAATTATAACATGTAGTTAAGTAATTTGATTTAATAAAATTTTTAAATTAATATGTTTATAATAAAAAAATTGTGTTACATCATATTATTCAATGATATTCATATCTAAATTGTAATGAATAATAATGAATAGGAAGACACAAAATAAAATATGTAATTAAAAATATAAAAGGAATAATAATATGTAAGGAGTAAAAAATTATATTTAATTTAAAATATAGTACTTGAAAATTGATAAAAATATTGATAAAATTTTTATAAATAAAATCTATTTTAATTTATTAATATTTTTATTAAAAATAAAACATTTAATTATATAATTTAATTTTTATTTTTCATATTAAAAATTTAAGTTGTTTACAATATTTTTATAATAAAATTAAATACATTATATTATACACATACATATCATTTAGTGATACTAATATTTAAATTGTATATAATAGAAATGAAATGAAAAAATATAAAATTATATATAAAAAGAAGAGAAATAATGTGTGAGTTGTAAAATAATTTAAAAGCTATATTTACAATAAGTAATTGGGTAATTCAAATAAATTAAAATCTTAAGTTATTTAAAACTAATAAAAGAATAAAATATATCAAAATAAAATATATCATATTGTATCTACACTTCTTGATGATGTTAATGTATAAATTATAAATAATATGATGGTATTAAAAAAAAAGATGCAATGCAACAAATAAAAAAAATTATGTGAATCTAAGATTAAGTAGTATATAAGTCAAAATATATTATGTAATTAAGTAAATTAATTTTTAAGTTAAAAATAATAGAAAGTAAAATAATGCATGAATTATAAAATTTTGATAAAATGTTAATTATATTTTATATGATTTAAAATATAGCAAAATAATCTCAAGATAATATATTAATAAAATTTAATTAAATTAATTAATTTTAATTTTTATATTTTTAATAGAATATCTAATTAATTATTTCAACTAAAATTTTTATTAAATTTCAAACTTATTTGAAATTTTAATATAAAAAATTCAAATTTATCATTTTGTATCTATAATACTTTGTAATATTAATATCTAAATAATAAATAATAATAGACATAAAAAGAAAAAATATGCAATAGGATATGTGTGTGTGTGTGTATATAAAGAAGAGAGAGAAAAAGTGAATTATGTAGTGATATAAGAACTAAAATTAAAAAATACAATACAATTTTTATTAAATTAAAATTTTAATTTATCTAAATTGAAAAAGATAATAACAAAGAATCAAACAGTGTGTAAGTTGTAAAGTTTTCGTAAAATTTTAATTGTATTTTATATAATTTAAAATATACTAAAATAATATCAAGATAATATATATATTGATAAAGTTTAAATAAATATTTTTTTAATTTTTAAATATTTTATTAAATAATTGAATATGTAATTAATTATTTCAACTAAAAATTTTTATTAAACTTAAAACTTAATTGAAATATTTTTATAAAAAATTTAAATTTATCATTTTATATTTATTATACTTTTTAATATTAATTTTTAAATAATAAATAATAGTAATAGATATAAAAAAATATGCAATAGAATATATATATATATATATATATATATATATATATATATATATATATATAAGAGAAATAATAAGTGAATTATATAATATAAATATTAAAATAAGAAACATAATATATTTAAATTGAATTAATTTTTAATTTATTTAAAATAATAATAAAATATATCATATTATTTATACAATTTTTATTAAAATTAGTATCTAAACCATTAGTATTAGAATTGATAATATAAAAAGAAAAGAAACAAAATATGTAATAGAGGAATTAAAAATAAGGGCATGTAATTCTTATATCAAATAATATAAGAATTAAAAATAGAATATACAATTAAATAATTTAATAAAAATAATTTTTTAGCTTATTTAAATTACTTGTATCTAAAAAAAGTGAAGTAATGTGAGTTTATAACTTTGACAGAATCTCAATTATATATATATAATTTAGGATATAGTATTCAAAAATTGATATTAAAAAATATTTATAAATTTTAAATAATTTTAATTTTAATTTTTAAATAATTTTATTTAATAATAATATTTTTATTTATTATTTCAATTAGTAATTTATATATTAAAATTTTAAATTATTTAAAATACTTTATAATAAAATTAAATATATTATGTAATATATATATTACTTTATAATATTAGTATCTAATTTATTAGTAATGGTAATTCACATTAAAAAAGAGAAAAAGACCAATATCCAATAAAATAAATTAATAAAAAGAGAAATAATAAATGGGTTATAAAATACTATAAAATTTAAAAATAAAATATATAGTTAAATTATAAATAATAAAAATAAATACGAAAAAATATAATAAAGTTGATAGAAATTAATATGTGAGTTATAAAATAATAGGGAAGTTAAAAATGAAATCAAAAAACAAACATGCAAACATATGAGATGTAAAGTAATGTAATAGTTAAAAATACAATATAAATTTATAAAATAAATATAGATGCATGAAATGAGAAAAAATAAAATATAAAAATACATAAACTTGCATCGAGAGTTAAAACAAAATTCAAAAAATTTTATAAAAGAGTAGTAAAATTGTAATCAATAGAAATAGTTATAAAAGAGGTATTATTAAAAAAAGAAGAATGAGAAGCTTTAAAGGAAAAAAATTATGTAAAGTTGACACTTGTCCCAAAAATATTTAAAAAAAGGAAGAAAAAGCTTGTTCTATTAGTTAAATATAGATTTATAATTTGTAATTAAAAAATAATATGTAAATATATTTTAATGGAGGAAAATAACTTTAAAAAAAATAAAAAATTATTTTCCATCAAACTCTATATATTTAACATTAAACATTTATATTATTTTCCACCATCTTTATATTATATAACTATATTCTTGTAAAAAATATTTTTAAACAAATGATTTTCAACTTTTTCTATTAATTCATAAAATTATTTGTAAGTTAAAATAACTAATGTACTACTAAAAGCTAATTGGTTTAGAAGGTGAAAGAACCTGAATGAAAGAATTTACTACTTACTATTCTTACCCTGAATAAAATTAGCCTCGTATCTAACAAGAATGTGCGGAGATATAGGGTTATCAAACATATACATGTAAAATAAAGCAATGTGGGCTTAGCTTATGTGGACTTGCACACGCATGTCAATAAAAAATATGAGAAAATTTTGTCAAGCCTGCAAGTACCCATATTATTAATTTTTTTTATTATTAAGAGTGATTAAATTATCAAATGTATACATACAAGGATTAAAGATAAAATTCTAAATATATGGGAATGAAGGTATTTTTAAAAAATATTGGATTAAGTTAAATTAAAAAAATATAATTTTTTTAATAAATTATAATTGGACAATTAGTTTTTTTATTTTATGTAAAGAGTAAGTAAAATAAAGCTAAAAAAATCATAATAATTCATTGGATATTGGATTGGGAATTGAGTTAGACTTACAGAGTTTTCAAATGCTTAAAAGATTATTAAAATTATTAATGGTAAAAAAAATTAAGCCCACACCTGCATAGGCTTGAGCTTATACAAATTTACTTGCATAAGTCTATAAAAAAATACAAACTTTAAATAAAGATGTTCAACCCATCTTATGACTATGGGCTACCTATATTGGTTCTGAGTTTTCTACCCATTTCATATGCCTAGTCAAGCAAGCAAACTGGATCAAAGTCCATGTAAACTTAGGTCCTTACAAATATGTCCATTTTACCTATTAAAGGAAACGGACTATTTAAAGCTAATTTAAGTCTGATTCATATAAGTCCCAAATCAATCCATTTTTCACGAAAGCCTTTTTAGGTTTTCAATTAGCCCATTTGTAAATTTATTGAATTTTTTGCCTATAACATTTAATCTAAACTTCACATATATAATTAAGCCTAACAATCGACTTATTAAAAATTAAAGAAATGAAATAGATAGAAACTTCTAATCTTGTACTAACTTGTACAACTAATAGTACTATAATATTTAATATAATAGTTCTAATTATATACATAATAGTCATCATAAAATCCCTTCTTCATAATAGTTTGGAACATAAGTGACAAGTTCTCAACAAAAATAAAAGTTACATAATTAATTGAATTTGTTTCAGGTGAAAACTAAAATGTAACACCGTTTTTCATCTTCATTGTTTTTTAGTATATCCATAATCCATTAACTATAATATGTAAATTCAAAGTAATATAAGTGTTTCAATAAAAAAAAGTAATGCAAGTGTTATATTGCATATGTAAACTATTTAAAATACTAAAAACAAGAAAAGAAAAATAAAAAAGATAAATAAGTTAGAAACACTCATTAATAGTTTTTAGAAGTTATGAATTGTGTTGAAATATCAAGTGTAAAGCAATAACAAAAAGCTAAGAAGATAACATATCCTTACAATACAAATTATATAACTAGCAACAAACCAATCATTAGTAAATGGAAAATCTAAACGATTTCATTACAAAAATAAAAAGTTGAATGTGCATAGAAAATTGAAAAATATAGAACCTATTCAAAAAAATAGAAATTTGATATAAAATTATAGCATTAATAAATTCACTAAAAAATAAATAGCTAACCCTTATTTATACAACTTCATCAACATTCATATATTTGTCTACAATAATTGTTACATTTGTATTTGAATCCTTAACTAAAGCATTTTTTCCCTTCATCATCATCCTCCAAATTTACAATTGAAATCTTAGTTGATAATAAATATCAACAATTGAAGATAAAAAAATTTTAAATCAAAATTGTAACAAATTACATTAAAAAGATAACCAATAAAAGTGAAATCATCAAAATGTGAACTTTCTTAAGTATGAGACAACCTTTATACTTACTGAGCACATGGCCTCCAATACTAAATTCCAATTCAAATGCCATCATGGTAATTGGTATACTTAACAATTCATAAACCATAATAATTGTATTTAGAAATCTATTCGTTTATACCTTCCACCAGTTTAAAATATCTAAATCCTTATAATGTGCAAATTCAAATTTAGGATTCTTCAAATAAATCTCCAATTAGAACTTTCCAATTCTTGTAACAATTTAAGAATCAAAAGCCTCAAAATTCTAAAAAAAAGTCATACAATTAGTCAAGAAATAATCAACCAAATTAATTTATAGAAAAGCCATAAATACAATAGTCAATAGAAAGCTAAAAAACTTATAGTGAAATTTTGTCTCACTTTGTTATTTAAACTTAAACTTCCAAAAGATAAAATAAAAAAAATTAGAAGATTGAGTTCCTTAGGATGTTAGAAGTGATTACTTTAGATACACCTCATAGAATTAAAGAAATTTATTTTTCAAAATTTTCATTTTCTACTTAGAAGTAGTAAAACTAATTGTGTTATAGAAAAATCCAATAATGATAACTTAATTCTTGCATAAAAAATATACATTATAGCAAGCAATACATTATATTTACTCTAATATTTATCAAATTTAACTTTCATACTAATAGTTACATCTTTTATCATTTTGTTTTCACATTTCAAATTCTCTAACAAAACGCATTCAAATTTTCAAACTTGAATGAAAGTTAAGTTTATAGTTGGATAACTAGAACTAAAGATCAAATTGGTTATTTTATAGAAAGGCTTAAAAAACTCACTTTTTTGTCATACTTTATGCACTTCACACTAGATGGACAATACTTATATATCAACCGCTAAGTGGGCAAATACATGCTTATATTTCAAAGTATTATCAAGCATTAAAAAAGTAGAAATCCATCAAGTAGGCATATCTAAATATAATTTCATATTCCTTTCAATTGATAAATTTTGTGCAATCTTATTAAAGCTTCTCATTCTTACTTTTGATAGCTTCACATATTTGATACTTTATCTAATTTTAACAATAGCATTAGAGGCTACTTTTAACCTATCTTGAACTAAAAGATTAAGAATGTGTGTCAAACATCTACTATGAAAGAATTCATCATCAAACAATAAGCTTTCTTCCACACAAACTTATTCTTTCAAGAATGATTGCATATTGTTATTTGTAAAAGTATTATCTAAAGTAAAAGTCAAAATCTTCTTTTCTATCCCTCATTCACATAAAATATTAATATTTATTATCTTCCTAGATAATTTATATCCGATATATAAAGGTAGCATGGCCTAAAAAGTTAGAATCTTACTTCTTAACTTCCAATTAAGATCAACATAGTGAGTAGTTATATAAATGCAATCTTTTTAAGTGTAAAAAAATCCATAAGTTAGAAGTAATACACATTTAACCTAAAATTGTTTACAATTCATCTTTTAACCCCTCTTTTTCATTAAAATAAAGTTTTCACATATCAACTGCATCAATATTTCTAGAAATCATTTTTTACAATTCATCTTTTAACCCCTCTTTTTTCATTTAAATAAAGCTTCCACACATGAACTACATCAATGTTTCTAGAAATCATTTTTGTATTAAGATTTAAATACTTTATAACTTCTCTAATCCTATCATATTCAACGAAAGTAAATAAGAGATCATGCTTTATGATTGCTAAAGCCATTTTATGCCTCAAAATTGTCATAACTCTTACATCTACCTTGTCATTTACCATCATGATATACTTCTATATCTTCATTATAAAACCAAAGATCTAAATGATTACTTTTTCTTTTTCGCCTTTCTTGAGGTTCAAGTTAAAGTTGGTGTTTAGATGCATGAGTGCTTTCATCAATAACATTTTCATTTTTAGCATTATTTACTCCATCCATCACCCTTATTAACATTTTTCAAGTCCTCATATTAATGTGCAAATTGTGTTTCCATTTTAGAATAACTAAAGTTAACAAATTGCTCATTCATAAACATTAAAATTAAGCATTCAATTAACATTACTCATAAAATAAAAAAAAATCCAAGAGCATTTATTAACACTCCCTAACTTATTAATAAGCAAGTTTTTACAAAATAAAACTATTTATAATAAATAATAAAATTTATGTACTACAAATTGGTGAAAAATAAAAAACTAAAATAGCAGCAACACATAACATCTAAAAAAATAATTCATACACTATTTTGTGAAATTCAAAACAATGGCTATATGAGTTCAAAGCAAATTCAAGGTGTACTTAAAATTCTAATAAAGTAAAAGCAAGTTCATTTATATTATCGTGCACAAATGTAATTCAAAATGTTGATGTAATAGGTACGACGTAATGGCAAATAGCCCAAATATCATCATTTTGTGAAAATAGCTTTCAACTTTGGGTTTTATAAAGAATTTGAATGTAAATTTATTGTAAACACCTAAATTAACTTGTCTCTAGTGTTAACGACTCTGAGAATTACTACTTTCTATGCAAGGTTAAAAATTAAATTTCCACTCTCAGCAATTATTTCATTAGGAATTTTATTATCTTTTGCCTTAGGAAATTTGTCAACCGAAGGCACTGTAAACACATAATCCTCGTAATAAGAGCAAAGCTAATATAACAACTTCAAGTTGCAATTACACCAATTCATAAGTCAATTTTGCCAAAGGTTTTTAACTATATCAAAACTAGCAGATTGAGAATTTATATTAATGGCATTAAAAAAAAGAATAAGAAGAACTGGATCTTCCCAATTTGTTATGGAAGAGTCCAAATATAACAGAAATTATTGATTGATTGATATTTTACATCCTAGTTTTATAAATATTTAAAGGCTTCTTAGTCAAAATATATATTTAAGAAGAACTTGAAAGCATATAGAATTCTCTAATCCAATCATGGCATTCAATGCAGAATAATTTTTTTAAAAAAATATGATAAGAATAAATAAGATGGATTTTTAAGTGTGAATGCTTATCATATTTTATGTAATTATGTAATATAATAATTTTAGAATAATAAATAGGAATTTATTATTTTTTAAAACTTCTCACTAGGATTAAAAGAAAATAGTTTCTTACTATCTCTAATAAAATAATTTGAAAGAAGAGGAAAATTATGAATCTATATGGAGAAAATTAAAATACTTTTCAAGTTCACATCCTGATATAGTAGTAGAATTAATATGCTATATTAAATAACCTCCGTTAATTATCAAATAAACAGTTAGGCAATTATATCTTTATAGAGATCATATAAATACACATATAATGATTTAGGTAGGACATGAAAACCAAAGCCACAAAACAATGTACCTTTTGTATGAACTCAACATAATGACTAAGTCTATCTTTAAATCGAATGCCATCTCCCCAAAAGACAAGATATTTTCTAGACTATCACTCGGTGCTAGTTCTTTTTACACTTAACAAGTTTTAAGTGAGGAGCATTTTCATACTAAATTTGAAAGACAATATATGAAAAACCCTATCATCACCACTTTCTCGATCATGTAAAAAGTATATATAATCTATCACAAGAAATAACATTGTCAAAAATTACAATAGCATAGTGGTTCAAAAAAAATTAAATTATGCTTATGAACATTAACATGGTAGGTTATATATACATAATAAAACTAGAGAAAAACATCATCACAATATAAGTTGAACAAATACTAGTTTCATTTCTGTAAATTCAAAATTCTTGTTACAATTGTAAACAAAACACCAAACATGTTTGCTAATCCAATCTAGATAATTTCATGTGTGCAAGTCTAAGATGAATTGTGAACAAAGTAAAAAAAGTGATCAACACTATTCATGATAATTCACACATAAGTTAGATTGTTGAGCAAGAAGAAGAATTAACAACCACTTAAACAAGAAACTACTTATACCTCAAAAGTTCTAGAACAAATAGACTATAAATAAAAAATATATATAATAGAGATTTCAATCTTAAACATTTGTTATGAACCCATTTAAAATCTAAAAATTTATTATTGAAGTATCAAATCTAATCTATAAAGAAGCTTCAAAAAGGATAGTCATGCAAATAGGCAGAGAATGGTAGATTTTGAGCCTTATACAATGGAGAATGGTGATGCCATAAATAGAGGAAAAAGGATGACAATATCTTTCACATATGCAATCATGCTAAGGAGTTAGTAAAGATGAAAATAGGGGAATCGAGCATGGGCAACTAATTTGTAAAGCATAATAATTTTTTTTGAATAAGTAATTGATTCCTCTTTTTTTCATTTTGATTGTTTCAAATTAAAAATTTATTTTGTGGGTTTTGTTTAAAGTTTGGATTGTGGACTTCAACATTTTTTTATCAAGAAGTTTATTGTTATTTTGCGCCATTTTTTTAAGTGTCCAAATCCATAAACAAGTTTGGATCAGCCCAAACTATGTTTGTTTGGACTGCAATCAAAATGGACTTAATTTCACAAGTTCGCTTGGTGGATTGAACTCATCTACAAGCTTAGGTCCATTTCCTAGCCTTAAAAAATGTCAATGTAGATGTTGACAATAACATAATATTTAAAATAAAAGTTATTTCTTCATTAATTTTTATATTCAAAAATAATTTTTTTTCAAAGATTAAAATAAGGCATCTTTATTTCAAAAGGCAAAAAAATACTTAGCCTTGCAAACTTAAATATAAAATACTATCTTATAAATTATTCTACCACTTCACAAAATTGCTTCAATTTTTTATAAGATTTTTATAATTTAAAATTTTTAAATTAAGTTTTTATACTTTTTTCTTTATAACTAGTGCATAAAAATTCAATGAAACAATTATTATTAACGTTATTCAAATAAAAAAATTGATGGAAAAGTGTTATAATAAATATAAAATTGATCTTTAAAATCATCTAAAAATAAAGTAATAATAAAAGCTTATATAACTCATGATATAACTAATTCATAATAATATTATCAAAAAATTTAAAGATAAAATTAATATAAACGTACTTATCACTTTTTTATACAAAAAAAGATATTGCATTTTTTAAACACCTCCGTAAATATTGTATTCTTTGTTGTGTTTGTTGGTTAATTGATATATATCTATATATATATATCTTAGTGCATTATTACTTATTCCTAATTTATAGATTTATGATATTAATATATTGTTTATTAAGATTGACAGAAGACATTATTTTTTGAATAATATATCAATATATGTATAAATATTAATATGAATTTTAAAGATTTTGAATTTTAATTTGATATTACACCCAATTCTATTAACTAAAAAATGAATTATACCAAAATTTGAATAATTGGATTAAATAATTTTATTAAAGTTCATAGTATGAAATTTATTATATGCTTATCACTATAACAATTTTTTTAATACCACCTTAAACATCACATTTTTCATCATGTTTACTAATTGAACGGCATTATCACATATTAACATTATCATTGTAATTATAACTTGACCAATTTGCCTAAAAAATCTTCAAAATTACCAATATCAATTATATATCTACCATCATATTATTTTTATATTATAATTACTATTTTATATATTTATGATATTAAAATATTGTATATTAAGATTAAAAGAAGATATTATCTCTTAAATTAAGATATCTATAGCTACTAATAACAAAATATTAATTTGAATTTAGAAAACTTTAAATTTTAATATGATATTGCACTCAATTCTATTAATTATAAAGTTAAATGTACCAAAACTTAAATAATTTCAATTTAGAATTTTATCAACATGAATTAGTTGGTAATGACAATATACTAAAATTGTCTTAATTATTTAAGATAATCATTGACATGATTAAAAAGCAATTAATACAATTACAGAATCTTTACCAATTTAAAATCTGGATTAAATTTGATTTAAGTTAATTGTAATTTTAAATTTTTGGATATTAATATAAATTTGCACTTAGGCTCCGTTTCGTGTAACAAAAAAGCTAACTTATAACTTATTGACCTGACCAATAAGTTATAAGTTAACTTCTAGAGGTATTTTTTGAACTAGCTTATAAGGTACTTCAGGTAACTTATAAACTTTAATTTAATAAGTTACTTAAAGTAGCTTACAACTTATAAGATGCTACTTTTTTAAATTCTTTCCAAATTTATCTTTATTCTTTTTATTAATTTACAACCTATATCTTTTGTAATATAAATTAAAATAATTTTTATAAAATATAATTAATTATATTTTAAGTAATTATAATTTTATAATAAATAATAAAATAAAAATTATAAAAGTAAATAAATATATAAGTTTATAAAATATAATTAATTAAATATTAGAAATCATATTTTTATTTTAAACTTTTAATTGTATTAATATAATTTAATTTTTAGATAAATATAAATTATTTTAATTATATATATTTATTAATATGTCCTTTTCTATCATTTCATAATTTCAACTAATTCAAAAATTAATTTTATGAAATATTTTAATTAGTTTATCAACTATTAGTTATGAGTTATAAACTTCAACCATTAACTAATTTATTAGCTATTTACATGAAAATAATGATGAACTTATCCAAATATGGCTTGAACACACAATTTATCAAGCCCATAAAAGTAGTTGGTGATTAGTTAGTCTAAAAGGCATAATTTGGAACTTGAAATAATCGTATTGAGTTTTAAAAGAAAATTTCCAACTATCTTTCTTGTAAAATTTTAACTTATGGTAGCCTATGCTTAAATTAATCTTGGAAAAAATATTTTACCCCTTGCAGAGGAAAAAGATACTAATTCTTTATGGTGACATTATTGAGTTAATGATAATCAATATATATTGACTTATCCTTTTTCTTTATAAAGAGAATATGAACTCTCTAAAACAATGAGTTTGGACAAATGAAAACTTTTGTCTATAAGATCTTTTAATTACTCTCTCAATTCTTGTAATTCTATAGTGTCATTCAATATAAGTTAATGAAACTAGTTTACTTTCAAGCATTAAATCGATATAAAACTCAATTTCATGATTTGGAAGTAATCCGAGCAATTTTTTTAGGAACATATCAAGAAATTCTCTCACTGTCAAAGCATTAATGGCATCTGTAATAGGTTAATTTAAATCTCATACTAAAGCTAAATACATAATGCCTTCCTTTTGGATAAGTTTTTGAGCCTTGATGCTTGAAATGAAGCTAATAAAGTTTGACCACTTATCTTCCTAGAATTTAATAGGTGGAAAGCTTTTTATAGAAAATGTAATAGATTTATTAACATAATCCACACACATATGATACTCAAATAATCAATTCATCCCTAAAATTACGTCATAATCACTTATATTAAGTAAAATTAAATCTATTGGGATCACATGACTATGGATCTCTATGGGACAAGCTTTTAATTCATGTGAAGTTATGGTAAATTTTTCTATTGGTATCATTATAATTAAGGGGATATTCATTACTTTGGTGGGTTTACTTAAAATGGTAACCAAATTCTTTGATACAATGGAGTGAATTACTTTAAGATCAAATAAAACTTTAGCAAATAAATTTTTAATGGAAATGATACTTGTCACAACAATATTAGAGACATAAGCCTTTTAGTGGGTAAGTGTATAAACTCAAGTTTGACTTCCATTTCCTTTTCTCCCTTGCCTAATAGTATTGGCACTTCTTGAAAGTGCTAGAGGATTCTTTGAATGCAAGATTCTTTGGAATTATTTTCTTAAGATATGAAATAACTTGTACCTAGACTTGCAATATTGTCAAGGAAACCCTTTGTCTTAGTGTTTAACTCTTTCATACTTGAAATATTCTCCTCCAAATCACTTGTAAAGATCACTATGATGGAGATGGAGTTCTGAACACTAAGGTTTCAAAGGTTAATGTTATTGTCAGCTTGGAGAAAGATTGGAATGGGTCTTTTGTCCCTTACAACCTTTTTCCTAAGAGAATCCACCACGTGCACCATGATAAAATGGTGACTTGTAATGGAGCCACTTCCACCATACCTTGGAGTTGTTTAAAGGACATCCTTTAAAAGATTATGTTTAACTTGGTCCTTTGGACTGATTTCTTTTTCTACTTTCCTTTTGGGCTTGTCTTTTTTTTCTCATATAATCTTAACTCATACCTCAACATTTAAACCACTACCTTTTAGTAAGTAATGTTTTATTCAACATGAATCTTATTAAAATAGTAATCCCACAGGCCCTGTATGAATCTTTTTACCTTAGCTTTCTTAGTAAAAATCAAATGAGAGGTATATCTTAATAGTTAGATGAATCGAGTATCGTATTGGACAATTGTAAAACTTTCTTACTTTAGGTTCTTAAATTCTTGGATTCTCTTTTGGCATATGCTCAAATATATGAAATGATTTATTAACAACTCTTGAAAAGCCACCCAAGTTAAAGGCTTCAAGTATAGGACTCGACTTACTATTGTATTCATTAACTAATAATAGGCCACGTAATTTAGTTAGTAACCTACTAACTCAATCAGTAAGTGTGTGAAGCTTTTTAACATATTGTAATGTGATATAAGAATTGTTAAGGATCCACCACGAGATCAAAACTAAAATATCTTAATAGGTTTAAGTGAAGGAGCTCATGCACAATCTTGAACCTATTTTTAGTTCCTTTTACCAAAGGGGTGCATATTAATTTTTGCTCTACCATTAGAATTATCTGAATATAATTGTGTTAACAAGCCACAAGCCAATAAATTTAAAGGATTGGGCTTAAAGACCTTTACTTATTAAACTAATTAAAAATAAGCTTAAAAAAGGAGTCTAAATGGGCCAAGCATAACAAACTTTAGCCTAAATAAACTAGATTCATGTGGTCTAGGAACCAATATAGCTTTTTTGTTTAAATTATGGCTCAAATCCTGCTTAGTCTAATTGAGAACCTAACTCCTAAACTAACCCTGAACTAACCCATTTTGGTTATTCACTTCTTATAAAAGATCTTCATTTCCTAAACTTGCATCCCTTTTTTGATTTCCTAAAATAATATCTTATTTCATTCATCCTTTGCCCTAACATATTAACAAAGTTGCATATTAAGGTGGAGACGAATGCACAATGGTGGTAATGGAGCAACCATCAATGTAGCATCGCAACAAGCCAAGTAACGATGTCTAATTATTGAATCCTTTATCAAAAATAGGAGTAAGCCACCAACACTGACCTAGGTAAGAACATTTTCTTTTTTGGCTTATATTCTTTTGTTTTAATTTATGCTTTTACCTTATGCTTTCTATTTTAATTTATAATTATAACTTGCTATCATTTTGAAATTAAGTGAATTTTTTGCTATTGATGCTTTTTCTATTCTTTGAAACTTTAATCTTAATTTTTTACATATTTTGAATATAGGTATGCATGATATCCCTTGCTAAATCTTGTTTATAAGGTTAACTTTTGATTAGGGTGGTCAAGGATTTCATTTAAAAACATTGCTTTATGTATTAAAATTTTCCTATATATAAGCAATAATTGTTCTATGATAAAATAGAACAAAACTATGATAAAATAAGAAAAACTTTTACCAATAAAAAGAAAAACATGTTAATAACAAGCCTTTTATTGATAGGTTATAGTATATCCAAATTTACAATGTTATAAACTTGCATCCATGAACCATAATACTATTTTAGTTCATCATAATGTACAAAATAACAAGTAGCAAAAACATGATTTTTTCCTCATAATTTTGTTAGATGATAAATAATTTTTTTCATTTGGCTACTAGTTTCTTAGTATGATTCAAATAACATTTATTTCTTTGGCTACTTTCTTTTTAGCATGATTCTAAACTATAGTTTGATTTAAATGCCATTGATATAGAACGCTTTTAGTTTTTGCTCTTTTTTAAGCTTTTTTTTATGACTACAAAGGGGGAAAATGTTAAATTGTAAGGTAAACTCTATTCCTAAAAGGAATATGTAGCTATAATCAGATAATAGCTATTACCTATATAACTTTACCACCAACTTTGGTGTCTCTGTCTTTCCCTTGATGTTATCTTGTGTATTTAATTTATGTAATTTTTTGTTATTTCTCATACCATTTTAGTTGTACTATTAGTTTGTTGTGTTGTAAAAGACTACAAGTTGGGTGTTTATGAATAGCCTTTGATTTTGTAATTATAAAAATGTTAGTTTAATGTTGTAAACGTAACTTTAAGTATTTATGTATGAAAGTGTTAATTTTTGGGTATAATTATTTATGGTTGTTAAAATCATTTAGGAGTCAAAGTTTAAGTTTAAAATAGATAGAAAACAGATTCTACCTTATAAAGAAAGGGTTGATACTTGCAAATTGAACCAAACTGGCCCAAATATGCTTGTTTAAAAAGTAGGCCTTAAGGAACTGGGCCTACACAAACTTTGGTCCAGTTTGATCTAACCCATCCGTTAAGTACCGTTATCTAAATGTTCTCGTTGATCTCTTTATGTATCATGCCTTACTCACTAGGTAAGAACTATTTTTAGTTATTTCTTATGCTATCCTTTTCCTTATTATTGTGAGTCTATTAATCTCTAGACTATTTTTTATCCTTAAGATGGTTAACTTATGCATAACTTCTCATATTAACCATTTTCTAATTTCACAAAGTTTCTCAAACACTTAAATAATGATTCAAGAAATCAATTAGCAATCCTTTAAATAATTATTTAAACAATATGTCATATATAAGCTCTACATCCTATATTAATAATGTAATAAAGTTTATTAAAATGATACTGGTGGCACGTGATCTCAAGTTCACATATACCATTGGTATAGTTTTAGTTAACACATACCATAGCAGCATATAGATATAACCTAAAGATTTTATCCTACTAGGAATTCAAATTATATTCCGATACTACATTTGTCATAACCTTAACTCAATCGTAACTAGTATGGAATCCACTACTCAATTTTCAGTAACCTAATCTAATTTACTTATTACAATCCTATTTATTTTATTAGAGAATAAGTAGGTATGAAAGTAACATTTGATAAGAATAAGTATTTCATACATTAATAAGGTTTTATAAAATATGAGAAAGTTATAGTTACTTATAACTTTTCCAAGTTAAGGATAAGTCATTCTAATTAGCCTAAAAACAATTCAATGTTTAGATCCTCTACTAAAGCTTTCGTATAGAATAAAGTTAAAAAAATATCTTACGCACAAATATCCAGTGCTATTAAATAACCAAAACAATAAGCTTTTGGTAGGTTTGGCTTTGAGAAGATGGTGATGGCGGCGATGGTGGCTCAACCTAAGTATTTGTAAAATAAATTAAAAAGAATGAGTTTAGGATTTAGTAAGTAAATAATCCATTTAAACAAAAAATATAATTTAATAACTTACCTATTAAATCATTCTCCTGTAAAACTTAACATATAATTAACTAAATTATTAATTCAATTTCAAGTAGCCCTAAGAAGCATGACATAAATAATCTCATCATAAATATATATCACATAAAAGTTCTCAAGAACAATTAGATTTCAAGTCCATATCATAGTTCAAGTAATAAGCATTAAATAAATGCATACATCCATTTTTGCAACTTTCAGATTAGTTTTATATCATTCACAACCTTTCCATCTTTATCTTTTTAAGGTTAACCTTATACCCTCCTATTTAATACTAAGAATTTGTTATCTAATGTTCACATCACCCCTTTCGTATTTTTCAATTCATAATTTGCTTAAAGCATTCGTTTCCTATAATAAGCCCTAAGCCTTATTTATCATAATAATTTAATAGCATCATGCCTTTATACATGACCACACATCCCATTTTATTACATATTCAATAATATAGCTTGATCACAACATGTATCATTTGATATAATAGCTTGATTTCTCATTTTATAGTCATAATTTATATACTTTAATCCTTATATTTCATACTTCATCATATTTTAATATTTAGAAAACATATATCCTATGTTGGACCCTTAAGTGTAATGATTTTTCAAGGAAAATTAGATATAGTCAACTATATATTCGACCACAAGAGCCTTAAGAATAACTCCAAGGACCATAATTGACTATATAATTGAGTAGTAGTAGGGTTCAAAGCGAAATATGAAACTCAATGGTTGATTACTATGCTATAAAGAGAATCCTGAAAATTCATAGTCAACTATTAACCTCCAAATAGTAACTCATGGTCAGATAGTTGACTATACCCTTTAGAATGCAATTTCTAAGGCATAGTTAACTATTAGGTATGAATTTTTGCAGAATTTCAAAATTTTCACTTTGCATTTATTTCAGAACTTGCATTTAATGTCACAAACAACCAATCGATCATCACGAGCTCATAAATATGCATTAATTACATCCCATTAATGCCATTTGTATTATTAAATCAATCTATCGTTCAATACAAAATTAATCATTTATGTTCATATAGACATAAAACCTAAAATATGCAATTTAACTTAGATTTCATAAAATCCAATAAGAAAGGATGAATAATCCCCTCATTTTATGGCAAAGATAATGGTAAGATGCTAGATTGGATATCTTTTAACCCTATTTACATTAAAATGTAAGGATTCTTGAGTTAAAGTTTCAAACTCCCATGGAAACTAAATAACTCAAAATCCTTTCATTATTAAAGAAGAAATAAGAATGAATTTTAATAAGGATGGCATTCTTATCTTAATTAGATAAAAAAATAAAAAAAAATAAAGTTCCCTTGCTTTGATTTGATGAGGGAATGATAAAGAAGTAAAGCTTAATGGAATTGAGAAAGTGAGAAGGAGGAAAGAAGTGGACGGTCATATAAAATGAAGAATAGTGCCTTAAAGGCATTTTTTGAATTATATTCTTAAAACTATTTCATACTCATATACTCAATTACAATGACTTCAAACTTCATACTTCGTAATTCTATTTAATTTAATACATCCATTTCTCATGAAATTTATATCCTATATTCATTAAATTATCAACTTAATTTAATTTTATAATTCATACATAAAATTTCTAATTTAATTTAGCATAATAGTTATTTTATATTATTTCTCTCACTAAATGAATTCTAAAATTATTATATTTTAAAAAAGGTATAATAATAATTGTATAAAATTATATATAATTTAATAATAATTAAATTATTATGTTAAAAAATATTTAAGTATATTATATTTGAGGACATGGAATAGTTTCAAACCTCATTTTGGTCTATTATTAATTTCACTTATATCAATTTCATTCCTTACAAATATTTTGTATTAATTTTGCCATTTATAAATGATAATTTGATTAATTTGGTTTATCCATTGGTATTCCTATTGATAAATTAACCACTTGATAAATGAAAGAATAAAAATAAGATATAAAAAATATATTAGAGATAAAATTAAGACTAAAAATTTGTGAGGCTTAAATAATTTAACTTATATTTGTAAGGAATAAAATATATTTTATAGGTAAAAAAATTAAATCAAATAAATTTAAAATATTTTAAATATTAATTTATAATTAAAAATTAAATATGCATAATATTTTAAAGTTGTGATTTATATAACTATTTGTTTCATATAATTCAACTTTTGATAAAGGAGTTTTTAGAAAATAAAAAAATTACTCAAAATGTAAGAAATTTAGTTTTATCTTTTAATAAATTAATTAAGAAAATTAATGGAAAAATATATTACTTTGAAATTGAATTTATTTTGTAATAATTTAATTAAGTGTATTATAATTATATACATTAAAAAAAATTACACATAAATACACTTTGCAAGTTTATATATGTATGTATGTATGTGTGTGTGTGTGTGTGTGTGTGTGTGTGTGTGTGTGTGTGTGTGTGTGTGTGTGTGTGTGTGTAATTTTAAATAACTAATTATAAATTCAAATGTTTTATTTATAGAATAATATATATTTTGAAATGCATATTTAAAGTTAATTAAAAATTGGTATATATTATTGTTAATTAACTATTTTAATTTTTTTGTATAAGGTTCTTTACAAATGTAAATTATATTGATTTGAAACTTCACACAATTTTAATATCAATTTCATTCATTACATGTTATTTATTTGTTATTTTAGTAATTTTATTTCTATAGTTGTTAACTTATTATAGAGGGAAAAAGGTAATTAATTTATTATTTATAAAAGATAAAATTAATGTAAGACATTTTTTAGGGTCCAATTTGATGCAAGTAAAATTAGTGATGGAAGAAAATAAAATAAAGTCATAAAATATTTTAGAATGAGTATATTTTTATTATAAGGTATTTATGTAATATTTTATTATTATATAAATAATGCCACATAAATATATTTTTATTTGTGAAGCTAACTTATCAACTAAAACTAAATATATTATATTATAATATTAAAGAAGTAAATTGACTTGATATTTCATAACTTGGAGATTCAAGTTTGATTTTTTATAAATGTAATTTGCAATTTTTAGACAGATGAAATTTCAATAATTTACACTTCTTTGATACGAGTTAACAGCATTAATAAGTTTCAATAAATGAATAGATCAAGTGATAGGCTAGCATTTAGTCAAATTGGTTGGACAATTGATTTAATTTGGATCTATGAAAATTATTTTAATAAACTACTTTATTTTTTGTAAAAATTTTATTTTATTATTTTTCCATGATTCTATCATAAAATTAGAGTTTGAGACATGTAAGTTCACTATCTTCGAGAATTATTTTGTCATTTCATGTAAAGTTTTCCATTACAATTCTCAAGATATAATAAACTCTTCTATTTTGATTGCATAATCAAAATAGAAGCAAAAAATAGGAAAAAATGTAACCTAATAAGAAGAAGTGTTCAAGGAGAACAAACATAAAGCAAATAAGATTTCAAAAGGAGAAATTCTCTTATTTAATGCATCAATGATAAGAAATCGAAAGGAGCCATATGTAATTAAAATAACTTACTTCACCTTTTAATTTAATATTTTATTTACTAAAATATATTTACAGGAAAAAGCTTTAAATAATCTAATTTTTTACCTTTTAAAACTAAAATAGACTTGCAATATCTTTATAATATGGAAATTTTCATTTAATATATTAATTATGTGTACATAAGAGAGAGAGAGCATAAGAGAACAAAAGAGCATATTACATGTAGTGTAAAAATTAATTTTAAATAAATTAATTTTATTATTTAAATTTTAATAAAATTAACAATCTAAATTTGATATAAGTTATTTTGATTTGTACTGATATATTCTTTCTTATATATATATATATATATATATATATATATATATATATATAAAGAGAGAGAGAGAGTTAATAAAAATTGTTATTATAAAAATAACTAATATTATTAAATAATTAAATTAATTAATATAATTAATAAAATTAATTAATTGTTGTAATTGCTCTTGTGTGATTTGTCTTCGCAGTGGGTAGAAAAAAATGCAACAATGAATTTTTTGAAAACTATTTTTTATAAAAAGAATTGGAAAAAAATGTAAGATGTCTCTTTCAAAAGTAGTTGGATTTTGTTTATTTCAAATTTTTAAACTTGAAAATCGCTTTTTTAACTTATATAAAGTTTGAAATTAACATTAATTGTTAATTTAATTTATTATTTTATTAAATTATATAATTTTTTTAATAATTTTTTAAACAAGAATCATAATATTATAGTATATTAGTTTATTTTATTATTATTTTTAAATAATTTTTATATTATATAATTAATAAGAATTAAATTAGATATATATAATTTTAATTAAATAATAAAAATGAGTTATAAAATTATATGTGAAAAATGATAAAAATAAATTAATATTATAATATTATATTTTTGTTTAAAAAGACTTTTAAAAATTGATATAATTTGATAAAATAGTTAATTAGATTGATAATTCGGGCTGATTTAAAGACTGTAAAGTTGAAGTGAGTAATTTCAAAATATTTCTCTACCAAAAAAATTTCAAATTTTTTAAAATTACAGAAAGATAAATTCTAATCATGATGAAGTTGCAGAAAGTATTTTACATTTAAAAAAACTTATGGAGAGGTGTGGATTTGCTTTTCATTGACACCAACGTGGATAAAAACGACGGCGACTGTTGGACGCGCACGAAGCTTTGGAGAACAGTATAACCCATGTCAAGGAAAATTAACGTCAACGGAGGTGGCATAGAAAAAATGTCGTTTAATTTAAATGTCGAGGTCGGTAAGAGACGACAAAGACAAATTTCACTACTTAATTCCTAAAAACACAGACTCACGGCATAAAACCCAAAATCTGGCACCCAGAAAAAAATCGAAACTCTTGTGACTTTGGAGCAGAAGGACAAAACCGAGAACATTGATGGTCAGCATCGGATACCAACAAGGCAACACTCGTTTCTTCAATCTCCATGGCACCGATCACTTTGCGGAAGTTCCGGAGCTTGTGGTACGATACGAAGCGTTTCTCGATTCCTTTCGTTGCTTACCATAGTTTAATAATCTGTATTGTTTGTGTCTTCTTATGTTTCGAGCGGAACCCAGATGATTTAGTTTGAATTGATTACGATGCAAACGCAATAGGCTCGAAATTTGAACTAGGTATCTGTTTTTTTTTTTTGACTTGGTCTTTGTTTTTTATTCCGATTCTCGGGATTTGTCTCAATTTTTACAGTCATGTGCCTGATTTTATTGCATTGTGTTTCTATGTAGGGTATGAGTTTCTGTTGAATGAATGCACTGTCGCATAAAACATATTTGATAAATTGGTGGGTGTTTGAGACGTTGAAATTTTTGCTTGTTTTTCCCTTGGTTTTTTTATTGTTTGGATTCAGTCGGGAAAGCTTGTGTTTTAGCAAAGCCTTAGCCAACCATAAATCGATTGAACTTCTGAGTTATTTGCTTCTTGGAGCACTTTTCTCTCTCTCTTTCCTTTTTCATTAATTTGTTGCCAAGATAAATGGAGAATGAGACATGGGAGACCTGGGGTTATTTATTAAAGTCCTTTTTTTTTTTTGAGATTTGTCCATCTTGTACTCTTGTTTCCTCTTCTCCTTGCTGAAGCTAAGGCAGCTCCAATGGTAATATTTTAGAATTGCAGAGTAATTTAGTAGCTGGGATAACATGTAACTCGTTAACTAAAACTGGTTATATTTCCTCCTTGATAAGCATGTGGTAAGCCAGATGATAGTATGTTGTCCTTGATGTGTGCAAATTGCAATGCAAAATTATGATTTTGTTTTCATGATTATTCAAATTCAATTTTGAGCTGTTATATTTGGGGAAGTCCTTAATTCCTAGTTGGATATTATGTCTTGCTTGTTGTCGCAGGTCTCATGTGTGAGATTACAGTTTTGAACTCGTATAGTGTGATGGGTATTGAAAAAACAAAATCCTATGTTTACATGATCAGTGTGGAATGTGGAGTGTTAAGGAGTTAATTTAGTTTCATTGAACCCAAGTGATCCTGTAATTCATCTAAACCGTTCCTCTTTTTTTTTTTTTTTGGGGGGGGGGGCAGAATTTGGAATAAAAGATGTTAGAGTTTGAATGTAGTATTGTGTGCAGCTGATTTTTTTTTTTTTTTCAATTCATTGACCATTTTATTAACAGATTTACTATAGAATATTTGAAGGAGAAGACAGCTGAATTGAAGTAGATATCTTAGCCCCATTTATTGGGAACTGAATTCCATCAGATCTTGAATCCGGATCAGTCATGGCTCCAGGAGGTGGTGCTTTTAAAGTTCCTGAGTCTCAACTGACTTATGCAGATTTTGAAATCACCAAGACCAAATCTGAGACTAACAGTAATGTTATTCTTACAAAGTCTAGCCCTCTGTTGAGTGGAAAACATGGAATCAATTCAAAAATCAACATGCATGACTTACTTGAGTGCCCCATTTGCACAAATCTGATGTATCCTCCAATATACCAGGTGCAGTACTTGCATTTTCTTTCTTGCTTTAAAAATTGAAATCCTTATTCATTAATGCTGATGCAAACATGGGACAGATATAGGACATATAAAAATTGCCATTGCTATTTTTCATCAACAATTTTATATGTAGCTTGAGTGTGTTACTTGTAAGTATCTTCAAGAAGTTTATTCTACATCTATAGTTTTCTTCTGATTCTTTTTTTCCTTCTATATAAATGAATGTTATAGAACAATATAAAGCAATAACTCTTGTGACCCTGTTGATTGGGTAAACTGATGGCTAGATGGAACGAGACTTGTGATATTAAGCCTTTGTTTAAAAATGTTGTTTGGGGACACGTGGAGTTAAATAAATATATGCCAAGGAGAGTGATTCCAAATAGAGATTTGAATGAAACACAAGTGGTCAATTGGGTTAGGAACAATATTAAAATCTGCCGTGTATTTGATGGCTTACAATTCTACTAATTTTCTATTGAGAGCAAGTTGAATTTGTGTAGATTATATGAATACTGAAAAATGTCTGTACTTCTGTTGGATATTTTAAGACTTGCTTACTTGATCATATGTTTCCTTCCATCAATTCCTAGCATCACTTGACCTGTTTACTCTGAATTATCCTGCCTTTAACTATTCTAATATTTATCTTATATGCATACATTGATGGTTCAGTGCCCAAATGGTCACACATTATGTTCGGGCTGTAAGCTCCAAGTGCATAATTGTTGCCCAACATGTGGATTTGATCTTGGAAATATCAAGTGTCTGGCTCTGGAGAAAGTGGCGTCATTGGAACTTTCTTGCAGATATCAGAGCCATGGTTGTCACGGCATATTAGCATATTACACTAAGCTTAAGCATGAGAGAAACTGTCGATTTCGTCCATACAATTGCCCATATGCTGGATCCAAGTGCTCTGTGACAGGTGACATTCCTACTCTTGTTGCCCATCTTAAGGATGATCACAAGGTTGACGTGCATGATGGATGTACCTTCAACCATAGATATGTCAAATCAAATCCGCATGAAGTTGAAAATGCCACATGGATGCTGACGGTAAGTCATTTCATATTTCAATGATGATACTTGCACTGAGTTTATATGCAGCTAGTATGAACATATATTAATCCACACCTGACAGAATCTAAATAAATGAAGTGGAGATAACTTAAATCTGATTCTATCTTACTTGCAGTGTACACATTTTTGTGCACCAACTCAAGTACATTCCACACTGATGTTTATATTTTATGGCATAGCTGGTTTATTTCTACCTCTGTCATGAGTTTTCTTACTCCTTGAAATCTATGCTTTTCAGGTTTTTAATTGTTTTGGAAGGCAATTTTGCTTGCACTTTGAGGCATTCCAGCTTGGAGTGGCTCCAGTTTATATGGCATTTTTACGATTTATGGGCGATGAAAATGAGGCAAAGAAATTCAACTACAGTTTGGAAGTTGGTGCAAACGGACGCAAACTGATATGGCAAGGAACTCCGAGGAGCATTCGTGACAGTCACAAGAAAGTTCGTGACAGTCAAGATGGACTCATCATTCAGAGGAATTTAGCTCTTTATTTTTCTGGTGGGGATAAACTGGGGTTAAAATTAAGGATCACAGGCCGTATATGGAAAGAAGATTGAGAATCGTAAATAGATTTATGTATTGTACAGCACCAAAAATATTGCGATTTGATAATTTTTGTCTGTCAAAGAGTGAATCTTTGATCGTTGCCGCAGGGTGGTTTTTCCAGTTCTACAGATTTTCGACTTTATTTTCGAACAGGTCTCTTATGTTCTGTTTGGAGGAGAAATTGTTCACACTCCAATACGTGTTAAGGTTGGAGTTATTAGAGAAACCAGGGGTAGGAAACAAGACAGAAGACTAGCTTCCTAAAGTGTCAATGAAAGCTACCGAGTCAGTTAGTCATTCTTTTCTTCCTCCCATTTCTGCCCCCCAAAAATACCATTTTGCTCCATTTCTAAAATCCCAGCATAGGTCGGGTTCCTCCCAGAACTGCGGTGGTGGAACAGGTTGCAGCCAAATTGGCTCTGATTTTCCTCAACGAAAAACAGTAACAATGTTTGTGAATAAGGTGGTCGAACAAGTAGTTCAAGCAGCAAGCATCACTCTTATCTTAAAATCATGTGTATGCTAAGTTTTTGGTGTTGCTTATGCACATCTCGTTGCTTGTTTGAGCAAGAATTATGTGAACTTAATTAAATCGCAGCACAAAAGATAACAATGGGGAGTGTCCTTTGAAATATCTAAATTCTTATTAAACAAAAGAAAACAATGGAGAGTGTTCTTTGAAATATCTAATTTCTTATTACATCAATGCTTTAAAATCCCTGCTCTCACACCTGCAAAACTTGCCCCTTCGCTGGGAATTATAAAAAAAAATAGAATTTAATTATTTAAAATTACAGTTACGTATAAAATTATTTATGTATTCAATTTCTAATAAATTGAATGATATTTCTTTTAGATAAACAGAAATGCTATTGGATCCGAAATTATATGGCGAATTAAAATATCGAATGCCCACAAAAGTTGGATTTTATTGCATTCGAAGTTCACCCACAAAGTCAACGGTTTGAAATTAAGTTTATCATTATGGAACTAAATTTTCGACACTTCCATCAGGTTATTTAGTATTTCCCTTAGATAAAAATAGTTTTGATGGCTACTCGTTGGCATGAAGGAAGGCCAAGGTTGCACAAGGTGACTAAGAAATTTGTGCGGTGTGATTTAAGAGCTCTGTCTAGTTGCCGGAAAATTATACGAGAAGTAAGAGTTAGAACTCATTGTAGAGTAGAAAATATGTGAATGTTTGGTTGGTCACTGATCGTTAGAGTTGACTTCATGGAGTTATGTGAAGTCCCCTCCCCCCCCCCCCCCCCCAAATATTTCTCAATAAGAACGTCTTATGCATTATGAAGAAAAAAAATAAAATTACCTTATTTAATTTAATTAATGATTATCTTATCTTTTTATCCTTGTCATGAGTTTAAATATAAATCCATTTTAATATTTTATAAGAAATCACAAGTTAAAAAATAGATTTAAATTTAATTCATTGTTAGTATAAATCAACTTTATATTATCACTTATTCATGTTTTATTATATTAATAAAAATTATTAAAACTTTTTTGTACTATGGTTAAAAATTCTTTAGAGTTTAAATTTGATCTGCTATTATTAGTGTAAAATATTCTAACTATCAATAAATAAGAAGAAAATATATTATTAAAAACTAATAATTAAGATTTTTTAAATTAAAAATAAGGTATGAAAGAAAGGTAGATTCAAAACATGGTTCCAAAAAAAGAGTTGGACATAATCAAAATTCATTCATCTTCCTAATTTTTTGTATTATAGTTATGAGGAACGTATTAATTATTTTGATAAAAATCGCTAAAAGTTGAAGGTTAAATTAAATAAAATATAAGAAATTAATTTAAGGTGTCAATTCCTAAGTTAAGAGTATCAAATAAGTTAGAACTTACAGGCTGATCAATGTTTGTCACAAGTTTTGGCAAATTTAAATTTTTAAAATTAGATCTATTTTTTTATACAAGTAATATGGGCCGACCCATTGCAAATTAATCTATATTTGTTCGATTTGTGGACTTGTAGTCAAAACCCACAAGTCAATTTGCATCCTTTGCAAGTTTTGGTGGATTTAAGCTCTTAAAATTAATTTTTTTAATGTGAATTTTATGGATCAATAAATAATCATGACAAATCGCTTGTTTGGCATTCATATACTTAATATTGAATAAATAAATTTGTAAGAAAGTTTACAAATGAACTTATTTCCTAAAAAATTTAATTTTTTACCAGAATTTAATTATTTCATGAACTAAGTTACTCCTAAAATTAATAAAAATATTTCTAATTTTACTATAATAATGAAAATTTCAATATTATCATCTATTATATTTGACAAATAAAAAAATCATCCCCTTAATCTTATAGCATCCACTTAGTCAAAATGTCAAAATATATGATTTGTTCAGATTTTAATGTCAATGTATTGCTAGAAATATTTCCAAGATTGAGACATGAGTGCTAAGCAATCATCACTCTAAAATAATCAAATAACATAAGAATTGTGATATATATTATTTGTTAATTTTGTTTTCTGTTATACAGGAAGTTAAAGGCTACAAGAGCTTAACACAACTTATTATTCTTGGAATTATAAAGGTTATAATCATTGATCTTTGTTTTTATGATAATAACTTGGTAAGATGGCCCAAATTTATGACTAATAAGAAGGTAAACAATACTTAAAATTGTTAGTATTTTAATAGTTATATTCAATTTTTAAAGAATATTTTATAATAAAAAAATTATTTTATTATAATATTTAGAGAGAGTAATCAATATTAATTTTCTATATTCTCTTTTTTGTCCTCAATATATATATATATATATATATATATATATATAGAGAGAGAGAGAGAGAGAGAGAGAGAGAGAGGGGGGGGGGAAAGCCAATTTCCGCCAAAAATTACAAGACGCATCCTCCCAAGAAAAAAATATTTAAATAAGAAAACAAGAACGGGACCGCGACTCGCCAAAGACATCGGATGTATAACCATAAATATTTATAGGTTGAATAACAAATGAAGAAAAGCATATAAAAATGACATTAAAATCGCAAAAAGCAAGGACGTGCGTCGTGAAGGCACGTAGTTAAGTCATGCTTTTAGCGGGGAAGCTCTTCCTTCATCAACCACCCGATTTTCCCGGTAAAGAAACAAACATCTGCTTTTCTTCCTAAACGGAGGAGAGGCACTTCAAGAGAAAGAAAAAAAAAATTTCTCTCTGCCATCTTCTTCTTCATCTTCTGCATTTCTATCCCTCACCATCTTCATTGTTGTCCAAATTCCCTCTCTTGATATTCTTGTCTTGTGCTTCATGTATTTATTATTGTATTACTGAGCATTTTGTGCTGATCAGGAACTGGTTTGAGGTAATTATGCGCTATGTTGCTTCCATTTTCTTTCTCTCGTATATGTTGGTAGACGTTAGAGGGTTTTGGATGTGAAGTTTTGACTTTCAATATTTCAATGCTCGGATTTTGATTCGTCATTGCTAATATGTTTTCAGAATATGCAGTTTTTATTTTCTCTGGGGCAACTGGTAATGGTAATAAGTAATCCACTTGGAAATTTTGGTTCCCTTCATTTGGTCAGATTAAACTGGATATAAAAAAAATGAATTAATTTTACTATAATTGTTCATTTCTGGGAAAAACAAAATGATAATACGAGATTTCTCATTGCTGCAATCCTACGTAACAATTTTTATTTATCAAAATCCCTTCTTTTGCCGCGCTAGTTTTTGGCTTGTTAGGTGAATTTTTATCATTTTTATTTGTTCTAGTTCTTATTTAACCAAATTCAAAGACATGTATGTGAGGCAATGGATTTCAATTATGAAGGCTGGCTTCATCCTTAAAAACCTGTCTTGTTAGGCTTTCTGTGGCTGAAAAATAATTAAGCCATGGAATACTTTCAGGTAATTAAATCATCTGAGATCAGTTACTCTGAATGGTTTAATTCAGATTGCTGCTTGGACTACTTTGAAGTATGTTGTGCTGTGGAGGTGCAGAGGAGGATTCCAGCGGCCCGCCTGCAAATAATTACTCTGCACCACCTAAAGGGGGTGATCCATACGGCGGGGGAGCAGGTAATATTATTTCACTCCTTTAATCTTCTTTTACGGTTTTGTTCTCGTATGGAGGTTGAAGGAATTTGTTTATGCTGCTTATCCTGTCTTCATTGTTGACAGGCAAAATGAAAAACGTTTGAGCTAAAGCATAGAAGCTAGGCGATACCTATTCGAAGTTTTTTCCTTTTCTAATTTCCATATTGCACAAGATAATTACTAAGTGCTCCAAGTGCATTCTCCTTCTGATCTGTGTAACAGTGTATTTATTTATCGAGGATTGCTTGATTAATTAGAATATTCCTTCCAAGATTAGATGCCTTCAATACAAGAATATTACATGTTCTATCATATTTCCGCTCCTTTTCTATTGTCCTAAACTTAAGCATGATGTTCAGACTAGACATTCCTTTCTGGTAGTGCCATGGAGGGTACTGAATGTTCAGAGACTTCACTAACAACACTGTAACTTTCTCTCAATATGTGAAACAACATTGGATCTTTAGAAAAATTACCAAGTTAGGCTTCAGTTCCAAAATCCTATGTGATTATGCACATAGGCAATGGATCTATGTTCAAGCAATAGTCAGTTGAACACTTCAGTTTCAGTGCATTGTTTGTGCCTATGAGCTCTCTGTGAAATGAATACTCTTCTGTTGTTGAGTAACACTAATTTAGATTGCCTTCTCCAAATGTAGGCAGCGGGAGAGGAGACCGAAAGGGTAATGCTGCAAAAGGCACTCCACAAAAAGTATTACCGATTGAGATAGAAGCCATTCCTTTGGATGAGTTAAATAGGTTAACAAGTAACTTTGGGACAAGTGCTTTGATAGGTGAAGGTTCCTATGGACGTGTTTTCTTCGCAAAGTTAAGCAATGGTCAGTCTGCAGCAATTAAGAAGCTGGACACCACTTCTTCACAAGATCCAGACTCCGATTTTGCAGCTCAGGTAAGATTTCAAGACATACAAATTCACTGTGGCAATGTTCTATGGCTCTCGTGGGATTCTCACATTCTACTAGATGGGACTGTAAATCATGCAGTTATCTATGGTTTCAAGACTGAAACATGAGCATTTTTTGGAGTTGATTGGATATTGTCTGGAGGCAGACAACAGAATTTTGGTTCATGAATACGCAACGCAGGGTTCTTTACATGACATATTACACGGTAGGGATAATAATGAAACTGAAAATTCCTTCCTTCAACAATTTCCTACAGTTTGATTAATTATAGGCTTTGAATGGTACAGGAAGGAAAGGCGTACAAGGGGCCGAACCTGGTCCAGCTCTTAACTGGGGCCAAAGAGTAAAAATTGCATTTGGTGCAGCAAAGGGTCTTGAGTATCTGCATGAAAAGGTTCAGCCTTCTATTGTTCATCGTGATATTAGATCCAGCAATGTCTTATTGTTCGATGACTATCTGGCCAAAATTGCCGACTTTAATTTGACAAATCAGTCTTCCGATACAGCAGCTCGGTTGCATTCAACCAGAGTCTTGGGTACATTTGGTTACCATGCCCCAGAGTATGCCCTTTAATTCTACCATTCTCATTACTTTCTTGATGAGCTTCAAATGTACATAGAGCAGGTTTAATAACTTCAATGAGTTTCTTAGCTTAAAGGTTACTGACTCATTGGTTTGCTCTTCAGGTATGCTATGACTGGTCAAATAACCCAGAAAAGTGATGTTTACAGTTTTGGAGTTGTTCTTTTAGAACTCCTGACAGGAAGAAAGCCAGTAGACCACACAATGCCGAAAGGGCAACAAAGTCTTGTAACTTGGGTATGTCTGAGATTAATAAATGGACCAAATTCTCCTCTTGGCGTGTTTGATGGTCTCGCTATCTCTTCTCCACCGACATTTGGTTAGCTAATTTTTTTAATACATACAGGCAACGCCAAGGCTCAGTGAGGACAAAGTGAAGCAATGTGTAGATCCAAAGCTAAACAATGACTACCCACCAAAGGCAATTGCCAAGGTTCTCTCCCTTCATTCTTCCTCTGATGTCTTTTAACTTTTTGTTCAATCATTGAAAAAAAAAAGTTACATTTACTTCTATTCATTTACAACTTCAATCAAAACTACATACATATCATAATCTGAGTCAAACTAACGTCATTTGCCAGTTTAACTCAAATATTGTAATGTGTGTAATGTGTGCGGTTGTTATTTGAAGTGCAAGAACAGAAGTGCAAGTACCACTATCCAGTTAACAATACACCCCCACTTGCCAGTTTAATTCGAATTGGTGTTTGATGTTGATGTGCAGTTGGCAGCAGTTGCAGCACTTTGTGTGCAATATGAAGCAGACTTCAGGCCAAACATGACGATTGTTGTCAAAGCCCTGCAGCCACTAGTGAATTCAGCAAAGCCTCCAGCCCCAGAACCCAGTGCTTGACATTAATATCTATATGTGAGGGAGCGAATCATGAGTTTTTTGTGCAGATTGTTGTAACGAATTGTTGTTTATAATCCTGTTTTTATTATTATAGATATTAAGCAAAGCCAATGGTCATTCCGTCTGCCTGTGAGCAGAGGTTGTTGTATTTAAAACGCGTGCATTTGTATGTAAATTACATGGACTGGACCCATAATATTGGCCTATAAGGATTTAAGGCAAGAGAAAAAAAAAAAGAAGAAGAAGAGGAATGATAGTTTTATATTCTTGATTTTTTTTTTTACTCGGGATTGGCTTTTTTTCCATTTTTGGTCTTTAGGGTTGGTGTTCAAATTCCAATATGTCATGCTCTGAGTCGTTTTTAACTGCATTGGGCTTCGTGATTGCAAAAAAGTCAGGATATGTGTTGGGCCTTTGTGTTCGGCCGTAAGTTTGTTGCCGACGCTGTCGTTGTTGTGCGTCGATGCCCCCGAGTCCTCTTCGCTCGTTTTATTTTAATTTTAATTTAGTCACTTATCATTTGGGTGTATTAATTTATTTTTCCTAGCATTTGACCAAATCTCTGTGCCTCACTCTCACTACCTCGCGCAATACTTTACTGGTTAATGCCTTTTTTAAAGTTTTTCCGGTTACTCGGAGAAGAGTTAAAAGGGAAAAAGACAACTTACCAGAACCTTGTACATAAGAAAGCTGCAAGAAACTAAGAGACCTGAAAAGAACTGCTAAACAACACAAAAGGACCCATATAGATGATAAACACGACAATAAGGCTCCGTTTGGTTTAAGGGGAAATGTAATTTTTAAAAAATATTTTTTAAAGAAAAATATATTTTTAAAAAATGAATTGATTTTGTGTTATTTAATGCATAAAAAAATATTTTTTAATGTTTGATGCATAAAAAAATTAATTCTATTTGTAAATTAAAATTATTTACTTCAAAAATATTTGAAGTAAATCAAAATTATTACTTCAAAAATATTTGAAGTAAATCAAAATTATTATAATTTTACGTACTTTTTTAAAAAAATAATTTTTTATAAATTTTTTATTATTCTTTATACCCAGTAGTTCAATAATGATTGATATCTAATAATAAAATATATATTAAAGTTATTACAAAATTTTATACATAAATTCACATAATTAATTTAATTAGTTATTATGAAATATTATGTAATAGAGCATCCATCATGAGAAAGAAAGAGAGAATATTTTAGTGAATATTGTATGAAAATGTGCACCTGCACTTTAATAAATAAAAATAAATTTTATAAAAATAGAAATAGAACTTCCATCATAAAAATATTTAATAAATAAAAATAAATTCTGCTTGTGATTGTGATTATATAATAAGGTGAGAAGATAAAAAACTTGAGATCGGGCATCAATGTACTGAGTAACAAGGAAAATGAATTCTATTTTTTGAAATGGGAAGTTACTTTTCTAAAAAATAATACAACTTTCTACTTGATTAGAATTTATTTTCCTATTGATCAAAATTTTTTAATGTCAAAATAGGGGAAAGTTGGATAATGAACAACTAAACGGACCTTAAATGTCACTTATCTTACTTGGTAATTGCCCTTGACCTGATATGTCCTATAAGCTTAGGTTTGCAAAGAATTTGTTGTACTTATCTATTCTTTTTTAAATGTTATTTTACATAAAAAAAATTAATTTTATTTATCTTTTATTTTAGAAAATCAAAATTGTATTTATTGTCTCCTTTCAAATATTAATCTTGTTATCTTAATAAATATTTTACTTTACTTACTAGTTAACTTTTAGTAAATGATATTTTAAAAAATTAATATTGAATTTGAGCTAACTTTAAATTATTATCAATTTGTGCTTATTTATTATTGTGAGTTTTTTTCTTTTTTTTTTATTCAAGTTAGGTATTAGATTGGTATTACTTACTAAGTAGGTATTTTTAAGTTATAAATATTTATGTTAGTCAATAGTTTGGGATACGAGAGATGTAATGTGAATACCTATAGAGGTTATATGAGAACTCTCACAAAGATTTGGAAAGATGTAAGGATGGTTGATAAGAATTTGTGAAGTTATGGTTAAAAGTCTTCACACATATTATCTTGTAATTTTTCATGATATAGTGTATTTATTCTCATTTGTAATTTTTTCCTAGAACTTAAATTTTTTTACATTAAATTGTTTGTATGTTTTTATCTTACCTTAATTAACTTAATCATCTTATGCTTATGTACTTGTAAACAAGATATTTTCTCCAACAATTGATATCAAAGCAAAATTGATTCCATATGAAAGTAGTAATGTAAGAATAATTTGAGAAAGCAAGAGTTTGATTCGATTTTGTGTGTGAGATGTAGATGATCATTGAAGCCATTAGTGATGATGATGATGATGAATGATGACACTTGTTGTGGTGAAAGGTGATTCAATTGTATGTGAATTAAGAGGAAAATTGATCGATGCTGTGAATGTAGATGTTTTTGCATGGACAACAACAAAAAAGCTATAGTATGACGGAGATGAAGATTTGAAAAGATTATAATAATTTATACAAGTGTTTATAAGATTTGGTATGTTTGCAAATAATATAATGCCTACGAATATAGAGATTATGAATAGACTCTGGTAAAAATTGTGATACTTAACTAAAGTGAAGTTGCTTGATAGAAATATAATTGTTACAATTTGAAAAAATTGCAATGATAGAAATTTTTTATGATTAGCATTCCATGATTAATCTTGTTTGGCAGTAAGTAAAGCATAAAAATTGATAGTGATGATGGAATTTGTATTTAGGTAAAGATTGTTGAATTTGACCTAAATTCAAATTGTTATTAATTTATAATTATTTCCTATTGTGAGTTATCTTCTTATTTAAGTTAAGTATTTATGTTAGAGTAAAATTGACATTACTTGTTAACTAAGTAATTTTATGTTATAATTATTTATGTTGGCCAATGGTTTAAGGTACGAAAGAAGTGTGGTGTGAGTGCTAAAGGTGTAAAATGGACAAATCGAACTGAATACAAGCTGGTTTGTTTAGGTCCGATTAGTATTACCCATGAGAAAAAAGGACTAAATGTTAAGGAGTCCGCATCCAATTCATATTTGGTCCGCATCTTTAAGCTCGTGAACTTTTAACTGCAAGTTTGCAAATCGGTCTGTATCCACCTGGTCCATACCAACATTCGTGCAGATTTTAGTTTACCCAGACCAGTCCATGTTACTTGTAAAAAAATAAACTAAATTTTAGGTTTTCCAAACTCATTAAAGCCTACAGAATCTGTAGACCAATCTGCGAACTTTAGTCCATTTTACACCCTTAGTGAGTTCCTATGAAAGTTGTAAAAGATATTAGAATAGTAGATAGGAAGTTATCAGATTATCGTTAAGAATCATCACATGCATTATTTTTTAATCTTTAAAGATATAGTAAGTTTTTTCTCATTTGTTTTTTTTTTCCCTTAAACTTTGAAAATTTTTCATGTTAAATTGTTTGTGTGTTTTTACATTACTTTGATTAATTTAATTGTTTAAGGCTTATGTATTTAGGAAAAGGATACTTTTTCTAACAATTATAACTTATTTCTCTCAATATTTAAAGTTATTTATTACATTTCTTAATCTTTATATATTTACCCTATATTTAAAAAAAAAGATTAAGTACAATAAACTTGTCACTACAGTAGTGTATAAATTTGGGTGATATCAAAGAGAGATCTTGTTGTCTCGTAGTAGATTGTATGTAGGAGAGATTGCTTAAAACTTATCTTGTGAATCTTCAAAAACTTCCTAAATTGTTTTTGATGACACACTCTAAGGGATTGCACTTCAATTTCAGCCATAGATGCAAATCGAGACACGGAAAAGACTAACTCATCTTTGATATAGATTAAAGCTCCATTTGCTTTATTGAAAAGTATTTTTATAAAATATAGTTAAAAAAATGATAACATAAAGGAAAATATTTTACTTATTTAATATTAAATGTAAAGAATTTGGGGAAAGCAAATTTTCCTATTTCGAAAACGAATTTGCTTTTCTCTATTTCTAAGCTTTTAGATATCATTTTTTTAATCATTAATATAAATGACATATCATTCTTTTATTAATTTATATACAAATGATATTTTTTACCAAAAATACTTTCTGACGAAACAAACGAAACCTAAGTTTTCATTAGCTTTTGATAAGCAACTTCTCACTAATCATATTTCGATTTGATGGTAATTGAACTTGGTATTAAGCTTCCACTCATTGCTACTAATAACAAGCGAAAACAAATTGAAAAAAAAATTAAGTGCTATTGATAATGATATATGCAAAAATTTTAAATTATGGGAATAATATTTATATATAAATAAAAATAAAATCTAATTCATTTCAATATTCTTTACATGTATTTTTGTGTGTAATTAATGGATTTGAAATGTTTTTTATTTATTTAAAATAATTTTTTCAATTAATATAGAATTAAATTGTAGGAATGATTTTACTTAAATTTAAAGGGGTAATATATGTGTGTCTATGTGTATGTATATATTTTAATAACAAATTTATTTGTGGAGGCAAATATGTAAGTAGTAAAGCTCTTAAAATGAGTTAACTCAATCCCAATAGGCTAATCTAATAGATAAAAATTATATATCGAATTAGTTCTAAACTCTTAGTTAGGTAATTTTTTTACCGGATCAAATTAGTCTCAAGTTGACTTTTACCAAATAATCTTAACAAGGTTCAACAGATAAATACTATATATCAGGTCAGTCTTAAACTCCTAGATTAGACAACTTTTTCACTAAGTCAAATTATTACAATATCAATCACAATCCTAATTTCAAATTGACTTTTACTAAACAACCTTAACAGGCTTTTACAATTTGTTATACTTTATTATTATATCATTTATTTATTTATTACTAGTTTTATGTTATTAATTAATTAAAATTAATTATTAGTAGTATAATTATATTTTATTATTGTCATTATTTAAAATTTTGTTATTATTATTATTATTATTATTGGATATAACTAATATAGTAAGAAAATAAATCAAAGCATAAAAATTTTTAATATAGAAAATCCCCCAAAATATATATATATGAATACATCACTATTTTATAGTAAAAATAATAATTTATTACTCTAATTAATATATTTATTTAGTTATAGTAATTATTATATATATTTAGTTATAACAATTACTTTGTGTAATCAAATTTTATTAATTTCTATGTTTTATGATAATAAATTTAATTTTTCACATAATTTATATTTTTTAATTTTAATGCAATTATTTACTTTGATTAACTTATTGATAATATTAAATATACAAACTTATTAATTTTAATATGAAAAATTATATAATATTACTTATATATATATTTAATATTATATATTAATATATAATTTATTATAATTATAGTTTTAATATATTATCAAATTCAATCATTATTACTATTTATGTATTATTTTTAATCTCAAACTAGAACAATTATACTAATTTTAAATTAATATGGTAGATGAACTTTTTTTAACAGTTCTAATAAATGGATTCGCTGCAGGCTGCCAGGTGGCTGGAATACAATTTTAACTGGCTTCCACGCATTTCTATCTTTCTTTCTTTTTTTTTTGTTGCTTTGATAAAACATCTCACATGATTGATATTCAACTCAAGCTTTTACATTTTAATGCTACAACACCGTCATTCACCGTCATCTTTCTCAAGCTTTCGTTGGAAGCTGAGTCATTGAATAGGTTTTATAGTATAAAATTTTGATGATGAATTTTATGATCATCATGATTGAAAAGGTTAAGGTGATATGGTAATATTAAAAATTATTAAATTAAAATTATTTAATTATATTTATTAAAAAATTTAATTTAATAATGTCAAAATTTATTGTATTATTTCAAAATTTAAACCTCAAGAATACTTTTCCAATTTTTAATAGATACGGCAATCCAGAAACACACGACCTTAGTTGTAACTCAATAATTTTATTTAAAATATTTTTGTTAATATATAATTTAGTATAAATCAAAATATCTTTTGCAGTCAGTAATTGCTCATGATGTTGAATCTTCCGCAGCGGGTGGTTTGTATTGGTGCATGTATCCCCCTCCAAAGGCTCATGAGGGTTCAATAATATTTTAAGATTCTAAAGGATTTGAGTATTTAATTAAAAGGGGAGAGAATGAACACTAATGTAAATCTTTGGAATTTTGTTTAATTAAGGTTAAAAGATGATAAATCTAACCTTCCAAATCTTTCTAAGTGATTGAATATTCTAGTCTTATTTATAAGATTAAAATGATTTTATTAGTTTGAATTAAAGTTTAAGTTTTCATTTAAATGTACTTAGAAATGTAATGATTTATGGTGCTTAATTGTATTTAATGTTGGAAATGCTTGAATATGATATATTTGGATGTGCATTTGTGATTTGGAATGGATTGACAAAGAATCAGAAGCATTCAAAGTGATTTTATGGTGGGATGAATAATGTATCACGTTAAGAATTCTATAGAATCTTAGGCTAACGATCGATCATTCAAACCCAATAGTTGATTATTACTCTAGAATTTTAAGCCTTCATCTTCCAGTATCTAATGATTGACAATTAGATCCCTAACTGTTGACTATCAACCTATTGGATGGATTTCTTACTAGTAACTAGTGCTCAATGGTTGGATCTTTAATGATTAATTGTTAAGCTATTAAGTGGTAGGGTTGCTTATTGAAAATATAAAGGTTGATTAACTTGTACTATTTCCTTATTTTCATTTATATCATTTGAGTAAATGACATAAATATAAATAAGAAAATGCTTTCATTTAGATTCAAATAAAATATTAAAAAAGTTAAAAATTCAAAGAATAAAATTCTAGATTTTGAGTTCTAGTTCAAAATGACAAATTTTCCAAATAGTGTCACTTTTCACTCCATTAAAGGGCCATTTAAAGATTCCAAAAAATTATTAAAAATTATTTTAGATTAAGCTATATCAAATTAACTAAGACTAAACTTTTTCCTTTCTAAATTATATGTATTTTATATGGCTCTTTATATAAGGAATTTGGACTTAAAAAGTTTTCAAAAAATCTTAGAAAAAATTTCAAAAAAAAAAATCTTGGATGATAAGCTAGACAAAAAAAACATGACTTTAATGCTATACTCATAATATACATAAATTTAAACAATTTGCTTAGATCAATAAATTGGTAGAAGCTTGTTTGCATGTGAATATTGCTATTATTGTGATAATGTGATATTGGGATTATTTTTTGTTATGTATAATAATAAAAATGAGATATGTGGCCATCCAAAGAGATATGAGTTGATTATAAATTAATACATGTGTGCTTGATAAGTATGAATATATTGAAATTATGAGAAATGTGATGGAAGCAATATGATAAGTGAACACCAAATTCAATAATCATTTATGAATAGTATAAAGTTGACCTTAAAATGATAAGGTTAGATTTGTGAAGGATATAATAGTAACTAAAAATCACAAAAAAGTTTATTTACTTTATTTATCTTATTTTTATATGTATGATATGATAAGATTATGGTATGGATAATTGTGTATGTTTGAATAATTGCATGAATGAGTGTGGATGATGTTTAATAAATGTATTATTACTAATGAAAATTATGTTATAAAATATATGGTTAAATGTGTAGGTTTATAGAGGTAAATCTAATTAGTAAGTTTATCTTAGTTATTTTTTATACTACTAGCATTTTTGCTTGCTAAATTTAGACTTACCCTTTGTATATTTCTTTTATAGATGCCTAAGTTGTTCCCGTACCATTACTTTAGAATTGAGTTCTCTAGAATTTATTTGGTATGTGCAGCATTAGATATTTTATTATAGATATTTAAAGCTTTATTCTATATAGAGTAGAAAAAGGATAGAAGGTGGTGATTTATATCCTTTGAGGCTAGTTGGGCTAGCTTGTCCTCAAGTTTGATATATTATGAGTAAGTTTAACTCATTTGAAATCAAATTATATTTTACTAAATGAAAACTTCCCTAAATTCTTTTGTATGCTTTACTATGTTAAAGTAAGCATGCTATTTAGATTAATGGAAATAAGTGACAGGTTCTATACCGGTCATAATTAGGATTGAGCTATGACATAGAACAATTGAATTAAGAGACCTTTGTTGCCTGTTGTTTTAATTTTTTTTACCTTAGAGACAAGATGTAAGGATTAACCATATTTGGGTTAGGTTTGCTCAATTAGATTGTTTCTCAAGTTGAAAAGACTTATATGTTCATAAACAACCAATGAAGGACATAGCTAAATCTATTAACTTTAGTGCCACCTATCGCACATGAAGTTGTTATGATAAGTTGACAGACAAACATGAATAAAACAAATAACTGCTTTCTACATGGACGAATAAAAATCACCCATAACTGCTAAATGAATAGTGATCACTAATGGAGTAACTGCTACAAACCCTTACAATATAAATATGATGAAATTAAAGAGAAAAAGACATATTTTACTAAATTTGCTATTGAATCATATACACATTCCATGCCCCTAATTTTTGCATTTTACTAGTATTTTTGTAACATTATGTTACCATCCTTTGTATTTCTCCAATAACAAAATTTGGCTCTAGCCCTTGGAAGGAACCAAGAGTTGTAACTAGTCTTCATATTTTGCCATGTGTCTATTGCTACATATTTTCTTTCAAAAGATATGTGTAGCAGTTATACTTTTTTTTTTCATGTAAAACCTTTATTTCCTTATCCTTTTCTTAGGAGAGATTTTAGTACATCATTTTTATGGTGCGTTGATAGATCTAATGGCCTAGATCTCTTTATCTGTGTAGTACTACGTAGATTAAAAAACCTAATAGTTTAAGGCTATTGTATATTATAAAATGATACACCATAGTTTAGGCCCCCTTTCTTTTTATTTTTGTTTTCATTTTTTAAGAATCTTGACCAATTAGTTTACTTATTTTTTACGATTTTTTAAACTTCAATTACACTTTATATTATATTTTTCAATATACATAAATCAAAAGGCATAAAATTATGCGTGAAAACATATCATCATAAAACGGTTTACAAAAATTGTAAATTTTATTTGAAAATTTCATAAATACAATTAATGAATCATTTAATTAAATAGAGGATCAACTTTAATTTTATTATTTTCTATAATTTAAAACTTTAATTATTTGATTTCAAATTTTGTACGGTAAAACATATCATAAAAGTTAGAAAAAAGAGTTTTTTACTATCAATTTTATCAATAATAATCATTCCATAAAATACATTTCTATAATCTCATGATGAATCATTGTCAAATAAAGAGATATTACAAACGTTGATTTTTTTTTTTTAAAAAAAAATCCAATACAGGATACTTACAAGGAGATTAATGGTATAAAAAATTATAGTAAAAGATAATAAAAAAATTCAAAAATAAAATTTGATTGCAGCCAGGAGCTCCAACCATTCTTTTGATTTGACTGGATGTTCATCATCATTTAGTCCCACATGCTTATGGAATAATTTATACTCATATCATATTCATGCCACATCAAAAATTAATAACAATTCACTAATCTGATTTTGAATAACATTTATGTTATGTTGAATTAATTCATTTATTAATATATTGAGATGATTCAAGTTATTTAATAATTTTGATAAGCAAAATTTATGTTATAAATTTATTTGTCAAATTTAATTACTTATCACATTTCACTAAAAATACCTTCAATAATTAATTAAGTACTTTGTAAAATTATTATTATATTAAAATATGGATCTAATCTTGTTGTTATAATCAATTATTTATAATTAATTTAATAATTATTCATCAAATAATATTATTAAACATTTTATTTCATTTATACCAATATGCTCTTAAATATTTTGCATTTAAAATTTTCAAAATTCATTTTTTCTGTTTTTATATCTATTAGTGAGTCATCAAATTATATCAAAACACATTTTATTAAATAATTATCATCAATAAAGCTGATAAAAAAATCTCTTTCTAACTTTTTGTGATAGGTTTTGCCTTCGCTGAATTTGAAATATTAGAATTAGAGCATTAAATTATACAAAATTTTAAAATTAAAATCCTTCCTCTATGTAATTAAACACTTCATTTAATCATGTGATTTTTAGTTTTATGAACTTTTAAAATGAAACCCACAAATTTTTATGCTGTTTTATCATGATATGTTTTCATGCATAATTTTAACTATTTTATGTATTTATATGTATTAAAAAATATGTAAATTCATAATATAAAGTGTAATTAGAGTTAAAGAAAATATAAAATTTTTAATTCCAAATCAACAAGCTAATTGATTAAAGTTTCCAAAAGGAAAAAATATAAAAATAAAAAGAGTTCAAAGGCTTAGGACGGAAAAGAAGTTTAACTGGATAGATATCCCCTAATAGCAAAGGCCACCCGGATAAAGGTGAAGGCTGGTTGCCGCCCTTGGCCGCTGTAAGGGTTGTAATCAAATTTTATTCTTTCTCAGGGCAACTCTTGTAACTCTTTTGGGGAGATGACTTTAATGTATTAGTATACGAATAAATTTGATCATTAATTTATTATATTATAGTGTGTTAGATTTGATTTTTTTTTAAAAAAAAGTTAAGATTAATATGTAATATAATCTAATAATACACTAATATATTACTATATTAATAGTCTACCTTAATTTCTCCTTTCTTCTTATATTATTCTTACAAATTAAGATCTGAAAGTCCAACAATTAAATTTCTATCATTTACGGCATTGATATACTCTTAGATCTACTTTTTACAACTAACAATAAATAATTAGGTTGAGTCGCTTCGTCAGTAAAATAATTTATATTAATTATTAATTATTTTAATATTATTATTTCTTTTCATCTATTGATTTTTATTATTTCTTCCTTTGTTTATATAAGAATCTATTTAAAATTCCACCAACAAATTAGGAAAGTAGCCGCTGATGCTAGAAAAAGAGTCGAATTAATATTGCCATTTTCAACCCGAAATACAATAATTCTAAATTTTTTAAAAAATATATATTTACAAATAATAAATAATACTATTAAAAATTTCAATATTATAAAAATTAAAAATATTTTCGCTGAAGACACTTCAAATTGAGTATTGTCTAGAAACTGAAACAGCATGAGCTGTGCCACTGTACAGACAAAATAGATGTATAAAACGTATAAGTAATTGATTAGTAATTGTCTTATTATAAATTTATAATCAAAAGTCGCCAAATATTCATCTTAAAATAATTTCAGGTTTGAATTTCAGACCTCCATGAATAATTTGAGGAAGAAAGAAACAAACTTATGACGAATATAAATTGGGAAGTTTCTGTCCTCATCGATTCTCGCTTTGTCCCGTCCACTTCGGGAGTAAGAAATATTAAAGGAAAAATATAATTTATACCCTTGCATTTTCATTCAATAACAAAGATAATACATAAATTTTAAAATTCTACGCGTTACTCTTATAAACTTCTAAAACAATTGAATACGCTAGTAAATGTTTAAAGTTGCAAAATTTATATTACTAAAGTATATAATTATCTTAGTCTCTTCAAGACGTAGATCTTACTGATTTAAAGGTTCAATTATTAGGTAATTATTAGGGTAGAAGGTAAGTAAAGCTTTTATAAATATTTTATAGTTAAGTTTGTGAAAAGAAAATTTTCAAATATTAAGATGAGATTACTTGAGCTTTTCAAAGATTAAATGAGAAAGTGTAATTAGTCTTATAAAAAGAAAAAGTATTAGTGAAGAAACACCAAAATTGAATTTGATCTTAATAGAGTGGAATGAATCTGAATGAACAGTTTCTTCCTTTGGATAATCAAATTATAGTAATATTGATACTATTTTTTCTTTTCCTTATTCTTTACTTTATACATTTTATTATTTATTTTTATATATTATTTACTTGATCTTTCAATATTTATTCAGTTACTCTTTGAGAGATTTTTTTTGGTGAAAAAAAGTTATTTCAAAAGCACAAATTTGATTACAAGTTTTATAAATATCAATTCACCCTTTCTTGATATATTATTATCCCATCGATTTTAGATCATTTACATTTGTCAACTTGTTTAGTAATTAATTTTACTAAATATATTTAAAGTAATAAAATAATTCATTAATTATTAGTTTCTTGTATCATATAGAATGGAATTAACAGATAATGAAATCCTTTATTTTGACTTGAATTTGTAATCTATATAATTTATTAAAAATAATAAAAAGTAAATATACATGAAAAATAATATAAACATTGTAATATCTATAATATAATAAAAAATTATAATATGTGTAATTAAATAAATATAGGGACACAACTACAGAGCACCACTAAAAAAGTGGTGCACCGATGCATCATAATATTAGCAATTGAGATTTGTTGAGGTGATGGAAGTGGTAAAGAGAAACCCGAAGCAAAATATTTATATAATGACCCAAAAAAATCATAAATTATAAATGTAATATTGAGCCTCATCAAGCCCTTGGTAGTCCATTTAAAGAATTGGAAGCTAAAATCCAAACAAGCTTGATATGTTAAAATTAAATTTTATAAAAATAATATCTCAAATAAAATTATGTACAAAGAATAATATTAAATGTGAAAAAGATTTATTATTAGTACCTGATGAATTCATTATGAGTAAGTATGAAATCAGGATTTGTTGTAGGCCACGAATTATATGTAATCAATCTTAATCATGAATTATAATAAGGATTTATTGCTCCTATCAATCCTAGGTTAGAACTTGATTAGGGAGACTTTCTGATATTGATGGGTAGTGTGTAGAATCAATAATAAGATTTAGAAATAGTAACTCTTATTTATATTAATAACATTGGTGGGTCGACCCATTGTTGAGAACCACTCATTATCACATTAATTAGATTAGATTACCATTGAGCCTAAACTATTTAGTTACTTTAATATTGAGCTAAATCTTTTTACATCTTATTTTATTATTGAATTAATAAGTCCACAAATAAAAAATCTAACAATTTCCTACTTAGACCTTGTAATTAAATAATAATGGCCATTTTAATAAGATGTAAAAGAAAAATATGACATTTTTACACTCACTGGTATAAATTGAAATCATAAATATTCAGTAATATAAAATAGAGTACTTGATAGGAATATAAATAAAATATATATATTGTACACTTACACCTTGTTGACTCTATACCATATTCGATAAGGATATATATAATAAGTTTGTGCTCAATAAGATTTACATAATAAAATTGTGACAATCATATGTAAATCTACACATTAGGCTGAAACATCCATCCAAAATGCTAAATAAGAATCATTATTCTCATCACAGTATTGAAATAAGGTTTAAATGTCTTTATAAATATGTCATAACAAAAATATGCATAATATATAGTAAAACATAAATATTTCATTTATATACATATCGAGAAAATAATTTATATTATAGTATTTCCACTAACCCAAAACATCAAAATACTTAGCTAATTCCATATTAATCACATGATTATGATATACTCCTATTGTTAAGCCTTTGGCCAGTCAATCCATGAGCATACGATTTGTGAAAATATGTTTAATACGTGTAATATGCTCACGTACCTTCTTTTGCATAAATTGATATTTTATATCAAAATGTTTTGTACAGGCATAACTTTTATTATTATGAGAAAAGTTTACAATAGCGATATTATCGTAATAGATGGTTAAAGATTTTGAGATACTCTCAGTAATCTCGAAATTAACCATAAAATTCCTTAAACATATAGTAGTATAAGTGGATTCATAACATGCAACATATTTTGCTTTTATAATGAAGGTTGTTGTTAAGGACTGTTCAACACTTTTCCACAACATAACTCCTTCTGCCATTATAAAGATGTATTGAGATGAAGATTTATGATCATTTAAGTAACTAATAAAATTTGAATTTAAGTAGCTTGTAACTGTGAGATCTCTTTATCTCTCATAAGTCAACATGTAATCTTTTGTACCCTAAAGGTACCTTGTCACTCTTTTTATAATATTTTAATATCTTTGACTAGGATTACTCAAGTATCTCCCCAGTACACCGATAGTATAAGCTATATTAGGACGTGTGCATACCTGAACATGCATCAGGCTACCAACAACCAATGCATATAGAACTTTTTTCATTCTTTCCATTTTAACATCATTTTGAGGATATTGGGACTTAGAGAAAATTTTCTTCTTTTAGAATGGGTGTAGAAACTTGAGAGCAGGTTAACATATTGAACCTCTTCAATACTTTCTTAATGTAAATTTGTTAAGACAAACCAAGTAAACCCTAGAATCTATCACGACAGATCTCTATTCCTAAAACATAAAAAGCATTTCCAAGATCCTTTATATCAAAATGTTTGGATAACATTTATTTTATCTCAGTTAGCAAGTTCATGTTATTAATTATAAGGAGAATATCATTCACGTATAGCACTAGAATAACAAAACTGCTTGCACTTTTCAACATATAAATATAATGATCAACTGCACTTTTCTTAAACCTAAAAGAAGTCATAACCTCATCAAACTTGAGGTACTATTGTCTAGAAGCTTGTTTTAAGCCATAAATGGACTTTTTAAGTTGATATTCAAGTTGCTCCTTTCCTTTCTCTTTGAAATCATTTCATTAGTTCATATAAACAGTTTCTGTTAAATCATCATTTGGGAAGGTTATTTTTACATCCATATAATGTAACACTAAATTAAAATTAGCCACCAAAGCCATGATAACATAGAATGAGTTTTTAGTTGAAATTAGTAAAAACGTTTCTTTCTAGTCTATACCTTCCCTTTGGGTGTAGCTTTTTGTTATCAATCTAATCTTATACCTCACAACTTCACCTCAAGCACCCCTCTTAGTCTTGAAAATCCACTTGCATCTAACTAGCTTACAACCTACAAAAAGCTCCACTAGATCCCACACTTGATTCTTATACATTGAAGCTAACTTATCTTTCATAACATTTATCTAATTAGAATAGTTTGAACTGGACATAGCTTGAGAAAAACTTGTAAGATCAGTATCATCATTAATATCATATTCATACTCCTATAGATATACAAGATAATCATCAAGAATTGTTAATTTACGAACTCTATGAGATCTTTTTAATTAAATTTCTTCTTCATTTATTCCATCTAACTCAATATCCTCTGCTATTGGTTGTACTAAATTAATTAGTAAAGTAATAAAAGATGATTCTCTTAATATTGGTGCTAATGAAATAATTGTTTTATCTTCAGAGAAATCCAAGATGTGTGGTATTTGACTTCCATTATCTAACTCATCCTCAAAGAAAATGGGCCGATTAGACCTAATTACTTTAGTCAAATGAGTTAGATAGTAAAATTTTGCTTCCTTTGAGCCACTATAGTATCCAATGAAGTATCCATTAATAGTTTTCGAAATAAGTTTTCTTGTGGATGGAATATATGGCTTTACTTCAACTTTACAAACCTAAACTCAAAAATGTCGTAGACTAGGCTTCTTACCATATAATAGTTCATAAGGGGTTTTAGGTACTGACTTACTAAAAACTTGATTTAAAGTATATGTTGTTATTCTCAACACATTACCCTATAGGAATTATGGCAATGAAGTATGGTTTAGCATATATCTCACCATATCCATAAGAGTTCTATTCCTCCTTTCTATAATTTTATTTTGCTCCAATGTACTAAGCATGGTTTAAGTTGCTTGAATTCCACAATCTTGTAGATATCTCATAAAAGGGCCAGGGTTTCTTCTTGTTTCATCATGCCTTTCATAATACTCACCACTTTTATCAGAATTAATGCATTTTATCTATTTCTCTAATTTCAGTTCAATTGCCACCTTGAATAACTTAAAGGCTTCTAGTGATTTTGACTTATCACTAAGTAACTCCACCTAACTAAATCTACAGTAATTATCAATTAATATGATGAAATATTTGTAGCCATCTATAGCATTAGGTGTGATAAGCCTACTAATGTCGGTATGGATCAATTCTAAAACATTATCCTATTTGTTTTTCTTTCCCTTTCTAGCTTTAGCTGTAGGTTCTTTTTTAATACAATCTACATATGTTCCAAAATTTGAGAAGTTTAGATCATGAAGTACTTCTCCCTTTATAAGTTTTCAAATTCTTTCTTCAGAGGTGTGCCCTAACTGTTTGTACCACAACATTAAGAAACTTTCATCAATTCAATACCTTTTCTTACCCAAAATAAAGTTTATTGAATTTATGAAATTAGGATCTAAATCAACTCTATATAAGTCGTCACACACAGAACTAACACCAACAAAAGAAGATTAATAAAATAATTCAATTTTTCTATTTCCAAAATTACAAGAGTATCCTAAAAAATTTAAAGTAACAACTAAAATCAGATTCCTTTTCATAAAAAGTACATAAACTACATTATTTAGTAAAAGTTAATGTACAGTCTTCAACTTTAACTTCATTGATCTTATGTGCTCTATTTCAACTTTGTTTCCATTTTCAAGTCTCATAATTAATTCTCCTTCATTTGGTTTCCTCAGATTTATCAATGTTTAAACACAATTAGTATTGTGAATAGTCGCACTGGTATCTAACCGCTAAGAGTTTGATAGTACATCAACTATATTTAACTCAAAATAAATTAAAGCTAGATGGGTATTTTTTTTTCTTCTCAACTCTTTTCTTGTATTTAAAACAATCCATTTTCTTATAATGATTCCTTTGATCTACTATAAACTCAACATCAATTTGAGGTTTTGATTTCCTAATTCTTAAGTGAAGGTTAGAGGTTACTAGATATAACTTTAATGATTCACCCTAATTCTTATGATTAGTCCTATTAAGCGTCTTGATTGCATTTAATTGCATAGGTAAGGGAGCTCAGAAAATAAATTTTAAAACATTAATGCATGTTCAACCTTAATCATACTAAAGATTTTTTCCTCAATAAATAGTGCAATCGAACTCAATATTATATTATAAAACCTAATACTGATGGGATATTAAAGGCCCTATAATACAATATAAAGACTAAAATCATATTTTTAAAATTTTAACACCAATAGGGTAATGAAAATTCTAGAAATACAATACTTATTCCTACACTTATGTTATCACTAACAAATTAGATTAATGATATTATATCGATAGGATATTAAAATAATATTAATATGATACTCTCTTTAGTCCAACTATCAATATATAAAAATAAATAAAATTTTATGTAATTGGGTCCATGATAAGTGGATTCACAATTACACAAGGTATAACATAAGTTCAAATAATTTTCTAAAATTATTTTCCTATATATATACATAGAAAAATCATTAATGGACTAAGTAGTGTCAAAAAATTTTCACAAAAAATATATGTGGAAGCTCAATATACAGAAATATAATAGTAAAATTTTCAACCTAAAATAATATCAATTAGCTACTCAAAAAAAAATAGGCAAAAATAATTAAAATATTTTTAATCTTAAAAAAATCTGAAAAAATGACCAATAATTTTCTAGCTCGAAAAGTGGGCCTCACCTAGTTTGGCACTATTCACCTTTTTTTTCTAGTTTAACTGATGATTTTTTCAAAATTGTCTCAATCTCAAAATACATCAAAATAATTTTAACAATTAAATTCATGCCAAATTAAATGAAAGAAAATACATAAATATAAAATTTAAAGCATGAATAACAAGCACAAAATTATATGTAATATATATATAATATATATATATATATATATATATATATATATATATATATATATATATATATATATATATATATATATATATATATATAACAATTATTATATATACAAGACGCCGAAACATATAAATATTGGAACTCTCTCTCGAGACCATAAAACATCAAAATATGTATGTTTCAGAAAAAAAATGCCAAAGAGATCATATATGTATAAAAAAAAAAACATCAAACAGAATTCTATATTTTTATCCAACGCCAAGCATATATATATATTTGAAAATGGATTTCAAATGTCAAACAGAATTATATGACACCAGTCATATATATATGACACCAAATTAAACAAATATAAACATCAAATGAGTGCCAAAAATTCTATATAAAATTCGTTTAATATATATAATCGTCAAATCATAAAAAATCATTTTATATATATAAATGTATAATCATAAAAAGTCATTATATATATATAAATGTATATACGTCTAACAGTCAAACATAACATACATACATATATATATATATATATGAAACAGAATAAGACGAATTTCAAAACACCATCACCAAAACAAATATGATATATATATATATATATATATATATATATATATATATATATATATATATATATATATATATATATATATATATATATATATATAATATTAAAAAAAATCTAATGCTAAGAGAGGTAAACATGCATATACAAAACACATATGAAATAAAATTCAATTTACAATACATAGAAAATGAATTTATATAATAAAAATATAATACATTATAATCCAAAACGAGGTCTCTTTGCATTTGTTTACATACAGAACCTCGGAACATTATTCCTAGAGGATTTTTGGAAGTTTCATCAAGCAGATATTGTAGAGAAGAGGATGGAATCAGATTGATGATCTGAGATGGAACAGAGATGTAAAACAACTTCTTAGCGTTATTTTTGGACTTTACCATTCTTTCTTTGATTTTTTTTCTTTTGGGAGACGAATGTATTAGGTTGCATTTATATATATTGGGAAAGCTCAATTTGTAGAGAGAGAAAGAGAAGGGACGTAATGTTAGGGTGCATAATCAAATAGGAGGAGATGCAGTTTGGAATAAGTGTATCAAAAATTGTATATTTTGAAAAAAAAAAAAAGCCAATGTGAAAGTACAGAAATCGGCTAATAAAATTCTTTTAAAATCAATTGATTTCTTGATGTTGATTGGTAATTTAATGATACATTGATACATCTTTTTTAAGTGATGCACCATAATCTCTTTCTAAATATAGTAAAAATAATACAAATCAAACTAAAGAGTAAGTGAGATGGCTTTGAGGAATACAAATAACAAAAATGAAAAAAAAAAATAGAGGTGCGCGATACCAGAAAAATATCAGCTTAATTAAGTGATGCATGTTAATCTCTCCATTGGACCGGAGTTCGAGGAACACAAATGGGAGCAAATGTGATTGAGAATTCTAGATGGACTGTCTAACAAAACTTGCAACGATTGAAAGGAAGCTGGAAACGTAGCATTGCTTAGAAAGATGTCAACGTTTAATTGGTTAAGAGTATAAGGGTGAGTTGCCCTTGAGAAAGGACTAGTGCATTGTTGTCCGGGTCTTTTTTTATTTGTTTTCCAACCCTTTTTCCCTCCAGTTCCCCCAACATTTAAATGTCCTCGAGGATAAGAATAAGGAAGAGGACTTTTGCTCTATGAGCCATTATCAAATTATTCAATCGTTGCATCAATTTTATAGTACCGTCAATGGTAATGTAGGGAAGCTTTTGATTTTTGTGGGCTCCGTTATTAAAACAGTGGACCCATAGAAACCTAGGATTTTCATGCGTTAATGTCGGTTGCACATGTTATTGAACTTCGCCCTTTAATGTTTGAAGCGATTAATTGAATGAGAAAATTATTTTAGCCTCTCTCAAAGATTAATAAAATTATACAAATCTTCATTCTAATTTTAAAATTTACTTGAATTTCTTTTAAAATATAAAAATTGTTACACTTAAATTCAAATTTAAACTTTTTATTAATAAAAATAATGAGAAGAGATAATTTCATATTTAAATCAAACAATTCAATATATTCTAAATATTTTGTAATCAAAAGATATATTTTGAAGAAACTCAAATAATAAAAAATTTGTATTTATATCAATATTTGGGAAAATTTTCTAGTATTATATTAATACTAAAAATTAAATATTATTTTTATATAAATATTATCAAGTATATTATTGTTTAAACTTGGTAATTTAATTTCCTCATAAATATTTGATTTTCTATCAAATTATATTGCTAAGTGACAATGGCCAAATTGTTTGATTAGATATTATCAGATTAGATGTCACTACTTTAGTTTAACATGCGACAATTTTTTTACATCTAGTTAAATATCTAGTCATCCTAATCATGAACTTATCTCCCTAAATAAGGTTAAGCTTAAATATTAGTTGTTAGCATAATTAAAAGTAAAAATTACTCTAACATGTTAGAAATAATATTTGTAAGGATAAACCCTAACTCCACCCAAATATTAATATACTTTTAAATAACAAGTTCTTTTAAAAGGCTCCAAGTACAGGCTTGATTAGGAATGACAATTTAGGTTAGCAAGTTATGATTGTGTTGGGTTAAGATATGATCTTAATCCATTTATATTGAATTTGAACATGACCCATTTAATTATATGGGCTAACGCAATCTATTTATTTATAAGTTGACATGATACAAACTACCTAATTTAAAATATTCATAATATAATTACACAAGTTGCAATACGACTCATTTCATTCCAACTTGTTTATCAATTTGTTTATATTAGTTTTTTATTTTTATTTATTTAATAAAATTTAAATATTAAAAAATTTACTTTTCATTTGATTTGAGTGAGAATCAATTCAAAAAAATTATTGAATGTTAATTTTTATCTAATATCTAGTCAGATTTTTTCTTTATTTTTTTCTTATATATTCCTAATAATTTATTTAAGATTTTTATTTGATAAAGTTTAAAAATACATTATATATATATAGTTAAATTTAATAAGAAATTTATCACTCAATCAAAGAAAGAGTTGTGCCATTGTCATTACTGCATCATTGTTATTGTTTTATCATCATTGTTAAGGGATATGAGAGGACAAGTTGCTGCATTAAAACTTAGGGTTTTTTTGTTTCCTTTCTCTCTATTATTTCTATTCTATTTTCTTCTTTGCATTCATGCTTAGACACTTTAGATAAAACTACTTGTTTCAGTCTTCTAAAAACTATGATTTTTCATTTTAGTTTATTAATATTTTTAGTTTTAAACTTTTAATTTTCTTCACTTTTTATTGTAAAACTAAATATTTTAGGGTATATTCTTTTAAAGAGGTTTAGTTTAAATTTTTAAAAGTTTTATTCTATATAAACTAATAATTAATAATCCTATAAATTACATAATTTATTATTATGAATTACACATATTGAGTTAACTCAATTAATAATTTATGTAATTTAAATAGGTTAAGACGAGTTATACGAGTTAATCCAAATTTGATATGAAATTCATTTGAATCAAATGGATTAATTCATTTATGATCCAAACTTAAATAATTTGTGTTATATTATTATGTGGTATTGAAAATTATCACCCTATACTTGATAGCCAAGATACAATTCCTTGCAAATACTTTACCCAAAATTATTATTGACTTAAATATTAGAGTGTGCTTGGTGAACCTTTTCACGGTATACACTTGACATTTTGTTTTCTATATAGGTAGTTTGACTCAATCAACCCACCTTAAATCCAGTCAAATCCACTTTGAACTATCAATGAGTTGGAAAATAATATTCTTAGTAACAACTATATAAGAATAACAATGAAATTTTACTTTTTTATTGATTATATTTTAGCTAATTGAACTTAAGCAAAACATAATATTGATAAATTTGAATTGTATAGTTACTTTTTCTTATAATTATTTGATGAAAATTTAAATTTAAATTTAAATTTATATTCAAAAAATATTTGATTAGATTTCTTTTATAACAATAAAAGTTATTAAATTATTAAATACACCCATATAAAGTAGGGATCGGATCTTGAATGTAAAAAAAGAAAAAAAATTTAAGAAACATTGAATGCTATTAAATTAAAAAATTTAACTAGATTTTAAAAATAGAGAAAAAAAAACCACATCATTTCAATCTTAAGAAATATGAAAATGTTTTTCTTTAACTTAAAATTCAATTGACCAAGTAAATTGGTAACAGTACATTTCTAATTAAAAGTTCAATTTTTTTTTTATCTTCCCTGCATGTTTGTCCAAATTCTATATGGAAAACCACGTTAGTAGGACCAATGCTCCTGTTAATTTACAATACTATTCCTTGACTGGTGGCGATATGACAATAAAAGCCAACATAATGAAAAAAAGACAGATATATAATATTAAATTTTATTATTTTATTTTTATTATGTAGACTAAAATTCATCTTAATTTTTGTAAAAATGAATTCTTATAGAATTTTAACTTTAATTAAAAATTTATATACATTTAATTCCTATAAAACAAATATTTCAAATTTTATTCTTTCGTATATAAAATAAAATATTGAATTATTATATGATTATTTTAAAATTAAATTCAAAATTTTTAATTTTACATAAATTAAATTGATAAAAAATTTAAAATAAAATTTTAATCTATTATTTATAAATAAATAAAAAACATAAATTTTAATTTGAGATTTATAATTTTAAATAAAAATTATATATTTTTTAATATATTTTTATCGGGGTAGGATTTCGATTCAGGCAAAATTACCGAGATACTACCTTTAAAAAAAGAAATTCCTATTTTACTATATCTAAAAAAGTATTGCCTCAAACCCTTAATTCTGGTTACTGTTTATTATATTTTTTCGTAAAAGTACTGTAAGCACAGTACGCACAGTGCACTGCATGCGCACAGTGTACTGTGCACTGTGCACACATTACTTTTACGAAAAAATATAATGATAATTTAATAAAAAATTTAATAAAAATAAATTTTTTTAAATCACAAAATATATTGTAATAAAAATAATTAAATCAAAAAAATATTTTTAATTAATTTTATTTTAATTTAATAAAAATAACTTTACTTTATTTTTAAATATTTTTTTAAAAAATTATATAAATAATATTTTTTATACTTGTAAATAAATTTGTTTAATAAAAATGTATTAATAATATATAAAATCTAATTAAAAATAAATTTAAGGGTAGTGTAGTAAATATAATATTAAAAATTACTTTATAAATTTTACATAATATATATTTTAGGTGAAATATAATAAAATAAATTATAATAAAATTTTTATTAAATTTGATAAATTTTATAATGATACAAATATAAATAAAATAAAGAAGATTATTTTTAATTATGCAATGAAATAAAAATTAATTATCATACTATATGAAAGAATAGATTTTTATTTCTAATTCTACCATGGACTTTTCATTTTATTCAAAATATACTAAATTTTTATTTATTTTATTTTATATAATTTAATTTGTTTCAGTCTCAAATTTTTTTATATTTTTTAGCATGTATTAACCTTTTATTTATTTTATTTTAGTCCTTTTAATTAAATTTTTACATAATTTTAATCTGTGGCCCTTATTTAATTTTTTTTTAATTTTAACCTAATTTATATCCATTCTAATTATTTTCAACACAAGATATTTCTTTGATACTAATTATTGAAGGTTCTTAAAAATAAATAATAATTTTATTAACTCCCATAATATTATACAATATATGTACAATATAATTAAATTAGTAAATATTATAAGATAGTTGGAATAATTAAAATTTTAAAAAGTACAGATTATTATATATTCTCTTATCATTTTTTTATTTAAATTAAAATTTTTTATTCTATTTAATCTGTGTTAAATTTATAATTATTTTATTTAGGTCCCTTAATTAAAATATTAACAATACTAATTTAGTCTATAGCCCTTTTTTATTTTATTTTTAAATCTTACTTATCAAAATGTAAGGGATCTTAAATCAAAATGTAATGGATCTTAATTTGTAAAGACTTACATATATGAGAATTAACATGTTGCTAAGAAAGTTTTAAGTAAGAATCACAATATTATAACATATTACTTAATTTTCATTTTATGACATATAATTTTTAGGTTTCATAAAAAGCTCATAAATTGTGATAAAAAAGTTAATTAAAAATTTAAAAATAAATTATTAAATGATATGAAAAAAAGATAACCATAAAATTTTATAGTGTTATAAGTCATGTTTAAAAATGTGTAAGAAAATTTAATTAACAATATCAAGAATGGACTTAATTATTTAGTATGTTTTGAGTTAATGGATAAGTGTGGAGATAATATTCGATTTGTGAAGTTTATTTATAAATTTGAACATTATGATAAATGAAAAATGAGATAGAATTAATTCTGTACAGAAGAATGAATGAATGAATTAAATTATCAAATTAGCTATAAAGATTTTGTACAGTAATGAAATAATCAACTATCAAAGTAATGACTCCCAGTCCCACATCGAAGGCGTCGCCTAACTCATCGCGGTCATTGAACAAGGGGTTGCTGCTGTTCATCTCCATCATTACCCTCATCGGAGTCTGTTTAAGTGGGATTGGCATAACCCGTGGTAAGTGGAGAGTTTAAGTCCGAGCTGGATGAGTAAAATGATGGAATAGGATTTTGTGGGGTAAAAAACCTTTGTTGCTGATGCGATGTGGATCCACTGGCGTACTCAGATGCAAATGCAAGTGGCTCAGATAAAAACGCCATCAGAGAACTCGGGACTCGCTAGTATGGGGGTGATGGTGATGGCGTGAAGAACGATGATGGGCCAGCATCTCCACCTGCCATGAAATGTGATGAGGGCATATATGTAGATGGATCTGCACCTCCTGCATTGAACTGCATCGAGCGAGGGGCGTAACCGGAGGGGACATCCGTCGGTGGCATCGATCGATGACCATAATGTGCACTGTTATCGTCATCATCAGGTCCAAGCAAAATGGGATCCCTAAAAGACATAAAGTCATGGGCCCTCCTACCACGCCTAGGTTCAGGGATGGGTGGTCTCGATAATTCGTCTGCAGGAAGAGCTGGCTGAGAAGCTATCATGTCTTGATGCTCACCCAACGCACGCAAGATGCGGTCACAATCTTAGTCCACTGTCTCCCTAAATTGGTTGTACTCGAGAGTTGGAGGATCTTCGACGTTCAGCGTGCATAGTCTCTCAGCAACATCGGCCTACATGATAAGTAAAAATAAGTACAGTGTGTCAATTTATATATAATATTTTGAAGAAGTTATAAATCATATTATGAAGGACGAATAATTACCATAAATCTTGGACCACCGCTAGCTGGATGAATCCATTGTCTCGTGTGTATCCAATACCATGACATGTAGCCCGAGCCATGATGAAGAGCATCAGTCTCCATCTCAGTCAGTGAAAGCGTGGCTCGCCATGCATCTCAAGCACTAATGTAGACCATGTGTTCTTGCCGCCAATCCTTTGATGTTTTCCTTCGAAGCTGTAAGGTATGACAGGAACCAAGATTGAATGGCTCTTGTAGGATTGGTTGCCAACTACCAAACTGATGAAGAACACGATCTGCATGGTGCCATTCCACGATGTGGAAGCATATGATCTGGACTGAAGCCAACCATATGTCAGGTGAGATAAGGCAATACTCAGGCACAAGCTGCTGGACACTATCCATATCATAAGGCCACCAAATAATCTGCACTAAATAAATGAAAGATAAATAAACATGTAACTGCATATGAGACAGTCAATTTAGATACAACAAAGCAAGCCATAATTAACCTCTTCAGCCTTCATTTGATTAAACAATATTCTAAATTGTCGTAGGGCATTTGTTGGAGGCCACTGAAGCAATTCGGTATTCTTCCACCTGCGAGAGTTGCAAAATGTATATTATTTTCTATGCATAATTTAATACTATTAGGGGAAATACATTAAATAAAAATATAAAAATGGCCCACACCTGAAGCCCAATGGTGGTAGCACAGGTAAATGTCTAAACGGGGATTTGGATACGGAGGTGCCATTGGTACTAGAGTGGGAAATCGATCCCACACCTATAGATGTAGAAGATGCAAACATCCACCGATGTTTACCTCGTCAGGGTTGGTGGCCGTGCACAATTCTCTATACAAGCATGCAAGAACCGTTGATCCCCAACTGAACCGTCCAGTGTCAGCGAAGTTTGCTAGTAGGGGTAGATACATCAACAACACTCTGTGACCTGAAGTGTCAGGCATGAGATATCTGCTGATGAGTCTCAAAATGTAGGCACGCATGAAGTGTTGTATTTATTCGTCATCTGCATCAGTTGGCAAGTGTCCAAAATTCGCTGCTAGCCAGGGGATGCTCAGGCGCTGCCCTTGTAAACACTCATTGGGCGGTATAACCCCAAGAAGATCCTTGCACATCACCCGCCAGTCATATCCGGTGTACCCGAAGACAGGAACGCCCTCGCATGGTAAACCCAACTGAATGGCGACATCTTGTAGTGTAATTGTGCTCTCCCCGCAGGTGGTGTGGAAAGTGTGTGTCTCTGACCGCCATCGCTCCACCAGTGCAGAAACGAGCGCTGCATTCAACTCAACATGGCCAAGACGACTGACACCATAGAATCCAGCCTGTTGAAGATATGAGACAATAGCAACTGGTGGATCAAAGAGACGACCCACATGTGCGACACGTCGTAACCTGAGGAGTCGATCCGCTTGAAAACAAAAATACCAAGTCATAATGTGGTAAGGGTTTAAAAAATCACAAATTACATAACCATAGATTACTAAACTTACATGGCCTAACCAAATGGCCTGTGAGATATGTCTAGACTGCAAGTAGAAAAGGGACTTGTCATCGGACCCAGGTGTGATAACACGACGCTGACTAGCCATTATAGTCGAGGGGTATGATATCTGTCATATTGAAATAATTCAGTTAATTGCATAAAAGTATGCATTTAAACACATCTTTTATCCAAAGTAAATGACCTAATAAGGCATCAGGGAATACTCATGCTAATGCATTATACTTCCCAGTGTGTTCATTAATTTATTGCTATTTATGACCTCAATCCTAATAAACCATAGGGTGTGCACTTAAAAGTTCCTTTGATGGGCTTGACAGGTTGCGTGGTTGTGCCCTATTTGCCTGCATAGCCCACACCTCTGAGGATCAGATGAACCCTTCTGCCAGTCCATTTCGTTCCTTATACGCTTAGATCGTGGTCGACCACTGGCACGCACCGTCGAAGGATTCAGAATGAGTTCTGGTCCATTGAAGGCTGGCCAATGCTCCACACTGCCTATTGGTCGGAACTCACTGTTATATGCACTCAGCATTGTCTCCAATCGAAAAACACGATCGAAAAACTGCAGGGGATCCAACGAAATTTTTGAACATGCAGCAAATACATGTTGGCAGGGCCAGTGCTCGACTTGAAACTCACCACAATCACATGTACGATCGTGAAGGCTAACCTTGCAGGACCGACTAAACTGCTTCCACGTTAAGTCATACGGCTCCTCAACCTCAAATAAGAACCCTTGACGGTCAAAACGGCGCACGTGGTAGGTTGACGTTTTTCGAATGCAATCTTGAATCTTTTTTTGGACGTCCTCGAAAAATACCTCTCCTGCTTGTAACTATGTTGCAATTGTCTCTGATCTATCAACAAAGTATGTATTTAATCAATACATTGTTGTTTTGACCAACCTTATGATGAGCAAAAATCTAACCCCCTTAAGAACGCTATTGACACACTCCGCCAAGTTAATTGTCATATGGCCCCATCGTCTACCTCCCTCATTATACGCACGACTCCACTGACACTTTGGGATATTCGCAATCCAATCGGTAGCTCTTGGGTGCAATGATTGTAGTTCCGCTAACTTTGAATCCACTACATGTCGCTCGTATTGATAACCTGTACAAGCTAACATTGTGACATAATTAACAAAGATAATAAGGTATCATGACAATTAGAGAAGTTTTTCAGGAGTATTACGTACCAATGCTAATGAACAACTTCTTCAGCCACTCAGTCCTAAAGGTTGAGTTCATATTGCTGGCGATGTGTCGTAGGCAGAACACATGATAACCACGAGGTGGTTGCCACCCTACGCGTGGGTTTGCAACGGCAGCAACTATCCTAGAATGTCTATCTGATATCAAGCAAAAACCTTGTTTATCCTTGATGACATGCCGTCGAATGCTTGATAGGAACCAAGCCCATGTCTCGCATGTTTCCCTCTCAACTACAGCAAATGCAAGGGGAACAATTTTTCTGTCCCCATCTTGTGAAGTTATGATCAGCAACACCCCCTTATACTTTCCATATAAAAATGTGCTATCTACTTGGACCATCGATTTTAAATAATTGAAGGCATCAATGCATGGCTTAAATGTCCAAAACACTCGATGGAATAATGCTACTGGCGCACTCTCACCGCTGCTTGACGGGCATTCCCTACTCACAATCTCGAAGTACGATCCAGGATTATAATGTCGTATAGCCGCCAATCACCTCGGTAGTAAAGCATATGATTTTTCCCAATTCCTAAAAGCGAGTGCAAGAGCTCGGTGTTTACCCTTCTACGCCTTTTTATATGAAACTGTATGTCCAAATATACCGTGGATACGCTTAATAACCCCTCGAATGGACACGTTGGGGTTCTCAGTCACCAACCCCACAATGTAAGATGAAATGATATCTGTGTCTAATTTCGGTTGATCACTCGAAAAAGAAGCAGACACACATGTATGAGGTCCATTGTATCTTGTTATTTGCCAGTGGTTCTCTCTCGGCCTATGGTAGGTTCTAACCCTCCAATTGCATTGTCCACCGTAGTGAGGGCACCGATACTTTTCATACTTGGCCGAGGAGTAATGTGAGTGAAATGTGTGGTGGGTTTGAATTAAATATATTTTCATCACGCGACGGAACAATTTTTGATCACTATACAGCCAACCCACATCTGGCTCTTAGTCATTAAGCACATTTATAGCACCTCCTATACTTAGAAAATCATTGCTGTTGATCGCATCTATATTTATTCTTCTAAAAAAGGCAGCTGCCGATTCTACATATTGGTTCACGGGTGTTGCAGGGATCGCTGGGGTAACATCTTCACTACCATAAGCTTCATCATCATCGCAACTGTCATTATCCCAATTAAATCCTTCGGGAATGTTGTCATGTGCATCATTCTCTTTAAAATCATCCATTATGTCGTCTGATTCCTCCGGGATAGAAGGGGATTGAAGGAGACCATAGCTGGGCTGGGAAGAACATGGCTCTGCAGCATAATCAACAACAGGAGATTGAAACTGTTGTCCAAATTCTTTTTGTCCATCCACTAGTTCTAGACTACCATGGTACGGGTTATAATTTGATGGCCCTTCACCAAAGTTAGGAAATAGGTTGGGGGACGGGTGTGTGCATGGCCCATTCTCGTCAACTGGTTGACCAGCAATGTTCAGATCAAATCCCTTGCTTGCGATGTGTGTATACAATTTTGGGCAAGACAATTGAGTGGGGAATCTAGCATTCGCTTCCCACATTCGTTGAATGTCATCATCATCCTCTAATAGATAAGCTTTGTATCGCATCGGGTTCAGTGAAAGCGGATGTCTATACTCCAACTCAGTTACAGCTTGATTTTTCGCAAGTCTTAGCTTTCGCCCAATTGCAATTTTCAATGCATCCAAGGTGATATCCAATTTAATTCTCACAACTTTAACCCTTCGATACCTAAATGTATCGCTTTCATCCATTTCATAAATTTCTCCGTTCGCATAGATACATACATTTTCTTCCCTGATACTCATGGTGATTCCTACCATATTTGGAGTGTTAAAGTGATTTCAGGGATTAAAACATACTTATAAAAAATAAATAACACTCAGATTTAATTTCATATCATCTAAAATTATAACTAAAAGTCTTATCTGGAGGGACAGATTTTATCTGCACTAGAAAATTAGACTGGATACACTTCATAAGCAAAACATATACTCAATTATCATAATAGTACAAAGAAATTAGAATAATATACGTAAATTATAATATGTACAATGAAAAATATGGCGTACAGAAATAAAATATCTAATCAAGTACAATAATATAGAATTCTAATTAAAAAAAATACAACACAAAATTAAGTTTCTTCCAACTGAAATACATTAAAAACTAATAGTCTAAGGATAAATAGATTAAAGAATGAATTCAATAATATTTTAATTAAAATAAATTAAATTATAAAATAAAATATTTACTTTCTAAAACATCGATATTTTTTTGTATGGACCTGGATGAATTCAATCATGAAATTCTAATTAAAATTTAATTAAATAAAAAAAGAAAGAAAGAAATATTAAATACTAATTTTGTTGTAGAATTTTTTAATTAATTTAAAATTTAAAAAATTTTCTATTGCATTCTACCTCCAGTTAAAATTTTCAAAAAAATTTTTCCTCTATTTTTTCTCTTTCAGACAACGAGTTATGGTTAAATTTTAATTTAATTAAATTAATAAAAAAGTATTTCATGTATTCTAATTTTAAAAAAATATAATATATTTTCTTCAATCGATAATAAAATTAACAGAACTTTAGTTCCCATAATATACAAGAAGAGAATAAATTTAAAAGAATGACAATAATATTATTCATTTTAATAACAACTTTTTACACATATTAAATATTATTATCTCAATAAATTAAAGGTATTAAATAAATTAACTCCAACAAATAAATTAACTTTACTAAATATATTAAATAGATTTAATCTTACAAATTAATTAACTAAATTAAATCAATTAAATAAAATAAACAAATCAACTAAATCAAATCAAATAAATAAATCAACTAAATTAACCCAAATAAATAAATTAAAAAAATTAAATTAAAAAAGTAAATGCATTAAATCAAATAAATAAATCAACAAAATTAAATCAAATAAATTAACTAACTAAATTAAATCAAACAAATAAATTAATTAAATCAAATCAAATAAATAAAACTAACTAAATTAAATCAAATAAATAAAACTAACTAAATTAAATCAAACAAATTAATTAACTAAATTAAATCAAACAAATTAATTAACTAAATTAAATCAAACAAACAAATCAACTAAATTAAATCAAACAAATAAATAAACTAAATTAAATCAAATAAATTAATTAACTAAATTAAATCAAACACGTAAATTAAAAATATTAACTCAAATAAATTTTTTAAATAAATTAAATCAAATAAATAAATTAAATACATTAAATTAAATAAATAAATTAACTAAATCAAATCAAATAAATAAATAAACTAAATTAAATTAAATAAATTAATTAACTAAATTAAATCAAACAAGTAAATTAAAAATATTAACTCAAATAAATAAATTAAATAAATTATATCAAATAAATAAATTAAATACATTAAATCAAATAAATAAATTAATTAAATTAAATTAAATAAATAAATTAACTGTATTAAATTAGATAAATTAATTAACTAGATTAAATCAAATAAATTAATTAACTAAATTAAATCAAACAAGTAAATTAAAAATATTAACTCAAATAAATAAATTAGATAAATTAAATACATTAAATCAAATAAATAAATCAACGAAATTAAATCAAATAAATTAACTAAATAAATTAAATCAGACAAATTAATTAACTAAATTAAATCGAACAAACAAATTAACTAAATTAAATCAAACAAATAAATTAACTAAATTAAATCAAACAAGTAAATTAAAAATATTAACTCAAATAAATAAATTAATTAAATTAAATCAAATAAATAAATCAACTACATCAAATAAATTAATTAACTAAATTAAATCAAATAAAAAATTAACTACATTAAATTAGATAAATTAATTAACTAAATTAAATCAAACAAGTAAATTAAAAACACTAACTCAAATAAATAAATTAGATAAATTAAATCAAATAAATAAATTAAATACATTGAGACAAATAAATAAATCAACTAAATTAAATCAAGTAAATTAACTAACTAAATCAAATCAAACAAATAAATTAACTAAATCAAATCAATTAAATAAAACTAACTAAATTAAATCAAATAAATAAATTAAATACATTAAATCAAATAAATAAATTAACTAAATTAAATCAAATAAATAAATCAACAAAGTTAAATCAAATAAATTAATTAACTAAAATAAATCAAATAAGTAAATTAAAAATATTAATTCAAGTAAATTAATTAAATAAATTAAATCAAATAAATAAACTAAATACATTAAATTAAATAAATAAATCAACTAAATTAAATCAAACAAATAAATTAATTAAATTAAATCAAATGAATAAAACGAACTAAATTAAATCAAACAATTTAATTAATTAAATCAAATCAAACAAACTAAAAATATTAAATCAGATAATTTCACAAATATATAAATTTAATTTAAATAAATAAATAAATTAAAAATAAAAAATAGAAAAAATAAATAAATTTAATTTAATTAAACAGAATAAAATAATAAATTAAATTAAAATTTACCTTACTGATACTCTCCTTCTTCCTCTCTGCTTTAAGGCGTTCTTCTTCCTCTCAACTTCTGCCCGCACTTCAGCTCCTTCCGCTTCAGTTCACCGTCGCCCGCATGCGTTATATAAGCGAAGTTCGGGGGGGGGGGAATAGTTGCTTTGATTACGGCCAGGTGTCGGACGTGACCAGAATTGATCACGGTCTGGTGCAGGATGTGATCAGGCTACCGTCCTGTCAGCTCTGATCACGTCCTGCACCAGACTGTGATTCACTTTTTATAAAAAAAAAAAAATTTAAGCGTTTCAATTATTTGTTTTAACCGCGCAAGGAATGGGGAATTAGTTTTCCTACGCTTTAAGACTTTCGGTCTTTTTGCCGATTCAGGCGATTCATATTCAGTATCACACTACCCGAAATTATTTCATTTCCCAATGCCGTTTTTGATATCAAACAGGTGTCAAGACTCATAGAAGGACCATAGTAGCAAGAGCCATGCCCAAAAATGCGTATGTACAAAGGGACGCTGCTGCTTCCAGAAGGTTCAGAAACCGTCCGTGAAATCAAGGGTAAGGCATTGGACTAATTATGGGCTTCCCAATGCAAAGTACATAGTTTGTCAGCGTAGGGTGATTTTCGTCATTCAAGAAGAACGAGCACTGTGTCGTCATTATTTCCATACGTGTCCCACATGCTTAACATATGTACTTATCAAAGTATGACCCCAATTTTGTTTTTCATTAAACGGAATTTTAGTACGTTCATTTCTACTTTTTATTCGAATAAAGGGTGATATTTGAAGGCACTTGGAAATTTCGTCGGTTGGTATCAAGTTATAATTTTCTATACAAAATCTTATCAATTTTTGAAAATGTATAAAATAATTTTATATGATAATTTTTCTATTTGTATTTATATAAAAGAATTTTTGTAAAAAATTATTAAAAATATAAATAATTTTCACAAAATTAATAAAACTGCATCTTTTACTAATAATAGTAAAAAAATTTTAATTTCTCATTAACTTATTCATACGTTTCTAGTTCGGTAGGTTTTTAAACCAATAAGTGCATTCCTAAAACTTATATTTAATTATTTATAATCATCTCCTATCCATATTAATATTATAGTAAGTATGAATTGAGTCATTACTAACCTTATTAAATAAGGATTATATTTAAATAATTTATGGATAATTATTTATCTATTTATATAAAAATTGATTTGTGTATTATATAAATAAATATTATAAATAAAAAATATTGTATTAAAATATCTTAATAATTTATTTATCAAAAATATATTTTAATAATTTAATGTAAATCTAATCTTAAAATTATATATATCATGATATCCTTATATATGTAATGATATTAATTCTCATTTGGAGGAAAAAAGTAAAATTTAGTTACTTATATTAATCTTATTTTAATATTATAATATAAAATAAATTTAGTGATAGTAATCAATTTGTAAAAAAAATCTAAAAAATAAATAATCTCAAATATTATTGTTGTTAATCAAAAAGGCTTTCTAGCATGTGAGCTATATATAATTATTGTAATGTAATTGTAGTAACTAATAAATATCAATATTAATATCTCAAAATGAAGTAAAGAGATTTGAAAATTTTATATGTCTACAAAATATGGATATGTGATTTTTATTGAAAAAACATATTGTGATAAATTCAAAATTGATTTAATAGGTAGATATGTAGATTCTTAATTAAACAAAACATAAGGAAAATGGTTTTTTTTACTATTTAAAATTTTTTATTTTATTGTAATGTTAATTTTGAATTAAATAAATTTTATTTAATATATATCAATATTAAAATATTTAATTGACTATATTTAAATTTTATACATTTCAATTTTAATAAATATAATATTAAGAAATTACCTGTTTATATCATTAAAGAGAGAGCATTTAGAATTTTAAAAGAAAGAAAGAAGACAAGAATAAAGTTTAAAATTTCTTGTAACACAAATTTATTTTGACATGAAAGTGGCATATACAATATAATGATTAAAAAAATAATATTGACAAAAATAATTTGATGTAAAGAAATAATAATTTAATAAATAAATGGATAATATGTCAAGTTAATCATATATATGATAGTTCATACTCATTTTAAATTTTTTATTAAGACATAAATAAATAAATGAGTTAATAGTATTTTATTTATTTTTAACTCAATTTATATTCATTTTAATTTATTTGTTTGCCACTTTTACGTTGAGGTTAAGCTATAAATTTTTTTAATTCAAGTATTAATTGGTTTCTTACCCATCTTTGGCAAGTACGAATTAAACACTGATTAATCTTAATCCCAAAAGAAGTCATTCTTGCTCCGAGGTAATCTCCATCAAGTCACTGTTGTTCCTAGTGAGGGAGCAACTAATTAGAGAAAGGAAGGATAATAGAATGTGGCATCAAGGGATTTTATCCAATCTCTCGAGGGTGCTAATCGATAATTGCAATCTTATCAATGGAACACCACCTTATTGGAAGGTTAATTTATAGTGGCATTTGGTTCGAACAATCATACTTTTTTTTTAAATTAAAATATTTTTAAGAATATAATTCTCATAAATGTAATTTTCATGAAAGTCATATTATCACATGTGAAATGATTAAAAAGACTTTTGAAGAATTTTATGATATTGTGTTTTGATTAATTATATGTTTTTAAAAAATATTGTCAAATAATTAAAAGTATTTTCATTGGTAATTGAGTGGTCAATTGTATTTGGTGAGAATGATAATTAACAATAATGAATAGTATTTCCTCCGTTCCTTTTTATCTATTGTATTTTAAAAAAAAATTGTTCTTTTTTATCTGTCACTTTAGAATTCTTATAAAATATTAAATGTTCTTTTTCCAAATTTACACATCTTTTTCGTTAATAAATGCTTTATTATTCTACACTATTAACTAACTTATATTTATTGCTTTACATTTTTCTTTTTCATTTTTAATTATATTGAATTTTGTGTATAAAGGGTTATTTTGTAAATGTTACTAAAAAATAAATAGATTAAATTATTTTCTTAATATGTATAAAGTTAGTTAATAGCAATAAATGAATAGGAATAGAGGAAATAACAAACAATGATCAATAATAATAAATGACAATAAATATTCGAAGAATAACTGATAATAATATGGTGAAATAAGATAGTAAACTTGAAAGGATTACAAAATAGTCATTTATATCATTAAATTATTTTCATTACATATGAATGCACGATACTCATCTTTTTATAAAAATATTTTTGCAAGATAACAATCTAAAATAATATAAATATTCTTAAGTATATTTTGTTTAAATTTGAACTAAATCCGTGAATTTACTAATGTGAAAAAGAATTGAAAATTAAATGTCACCATAAATTTTAGCAAATCGTCAAGTTCATCGGCAATTAAGGATCTCTACCTTTCATCATTTATATTTTAAATTTAAATATCGCCACTAAAAATTTTAAAGATCTAAACAATTTGTAAATATCATTATAAATTCTTTAAAAAGTTTATAATGTATTATGACCTTAAAATTGGACAACATATTTTACTTATAAAATTTTAATAACAAATGAGTTTTACTTAATATTTGATGTTTTTTAGTGATACTAAAATAATAAATCATTTAACACAAACAACATCCTATTTTTGAATGAGCGAGAATGAAAATGAAGGATAATGAAAGGAAGATTATGTTATAATTTTTCCCTCTTTTTGAGACTTCTAATTTTTTTTGGGTGAAATTTGAGACTTTTACTGTCTGTTTGGTTGCGTAGAAAATAGGGGGGAAGAGAAAAAACGGGGTGAAAACGGAGGTGATTTTTCGATTTTCATCTGTTTGGCTGCAAGTGAAAACCGGGGAGAACAGAAATTTTTTTTTGTCTCCGTACGTGGGTCCCACCTGGTGAAATTCCCCTCAGTTTTGAGGAGAAATGAGGAGAAAACGCAACACAACTTCTGCTAGCCGAGTGTTCGGAAGGGAGCATCACTGCGGCAACAAGCAGCCGAGCCATCTTCACTGTGCATTTTTGCCGCCAACGAGCTCCGACCAGCCTTATTTCTGCCGGTATGCTTTTCTCCTTCTTCCTCATTGTCTGTTGCTGCCGTGTTGGAGGTTCCTCCGTCCGTGGATGTTCTCCGGTTGAAGCTGCCTGAGTTCTGCTTCACACCGGCGGGGGAAGCTTGCAAGACGGACAATCTGCAGCTGCAGATGGCCGACAAAGCAAGGCCGGCCAGTTCCTGCTGCTCAACGACGGTAGATCTGCACAGGACCCGGCTTCTGGTGATGACCCGGTTGGACTGGGTCAACCCGACCCGGTTTGACTGGGTCAACCCGATCCGGTTCTATTTTTTTTTTGAATTATTTAGACAAATTTTTTTGAAAAATTAGAATATTTGTATTCTGCATTAATTATTAGATTATCCTTAGTTTATTTAAATTTGGATGATTATGATAAAAATATGTAATTTTGAATACCATGATTTTATTTAAAAAAAATGTATTAGAGAATTTTGTCCTAGTAAGGAATAGATATGAATTATCTGATTCATTTTAACATAATATATGTGAATTGTTTGAGAGTTAGAAGATGAAGTTTGCTATATAAGGGTATTGTTTATTTCATTGAAAAAATTACCCTAATTCCTTGAATTATTTTGATTAAGGGACATAATGTTCAGTACTAGTGATGATAGTTAATAGAGCAATATGAATCTTATTAATTTATTTCCTGATATTATTAGCTGACATGCATATAAATATGCTCATGTACAATCCAAAAAATTGACATTGATTAGCTGCTTAGTTTCAAAATTAATAGTAACTGTGTTAGGTTTAGGAAGTTGATAACTAACTTTTGGATTAATCTTCTATTGTTACAGGTTACATTAGCAGTAGCCATTTTACATCTGTCGGTAGTTGCAGGTAATGTGAGCTCATGTAATGTGTACTATATTGGATTATACCTTATTATGCTGATTTGAATTAATATTTGTTTCATTGGTGCAATATCATAGCATAATTGTCTGTTGTTCAATAACAAGAGAAGCATTGCAATCTTACATTTGTAATATTGTTTGGGAATGAGTGAATCTTACTTCAGATGCACTAGAATCTTCTCTACCAGCTCATGAAGGATGCAGGAATCTTCTAAGCACTCCTCAGATGTGTTGTATTTTTATCCAGGTTTGTATGTCACTAATAGGAAGCATTCTTGTTTTATAGCCATCACTAGTTGTCTGTAACTAAAATGACATATTTATACATAATTATTGTCTGAACTAACATTATGTTGATTTGTTGAGATGTAGGTCACTACAAGAACCTAGATGCTTCAAGTGTCGTGGAAGACTACATTGTTTGTAATGTTGTGGATTGACACAAATGTTATGGTTGAGAAATGTGTACTGTATAATATGGAGTTATTTGCTTATGTTGGATTATTGTAGTATATGTCCCTATGCTTGTATGGATCATGTAAGACTTCTTTAACTAGTCCTCTGATTACGCACAATTTTATTGGATCATGTATGTTTCCCACTAGTGCATCCATGTATATTGCATCCATGTATATTTTCTAATATGTTTAGTGTAAGAGTTATTAGATTGAAGCTAATATCTTGATTGTTAATATGTTGTTGATTATTAGAAGGGTTCTGTATATTTTCCCCATGAACACGCACAGTTGTTGATGATTATTAGGTTAACACATTTTATAATGCATCTTATTTTGAATTGATAATATTCAGTAAAAGGAGGATAAAATTAATATCTTTCTATTTCATGTGATAATGAGATTATTCAATTTTATAATGTGCATGTCTTCTTAATTTTTTAGTATGTAAATTTGTAAAAAGTGATGAAAAAATATGATGGCTTGGAATTATAATTAATTAATTATTTTAAGTTTAATTAATAAATTATTTTAATTAAATTTATTCTATTTATAAATAATTTAATTTTTTATTTTTCAATATTATTTTGGTATAATAAATGTTCTTGTATTAATTTTATATCCATTCAAATTATCTATATTATTTCTCTCTTATTTTCTCCTTTATCCAAACACACTAATTTCTTCTGCATTTTCTTTTCTCTTCTGTTTTCTCTTATAACCAAACAACCCTGAAGAAAATAACTTCTCCTCTATTTTCTTTCTCCTCCATTTTCTTTTCTCCTCTTTTCTCTTGCAACCAAACAAAGCCTTAATTTAGGAAGGAAAGGACCCGATGCCTATAATTAATTCTCCATAACCTTCTACTATTAATTATTTTTGTATTTTTTCAATTTGAATTTTTTTAAACTTTAAAATTATGATTTGACCGTTCATTATTCTTCCTCTCTTTTCCTTCTATTCTCTCACATTTTCTTCCCTTCCCCTCTTTAACTTTCAGATATATGTTAAAAAAATTTCAAGTCAACGTCGAGTGGAATGCTACACTTGAGACAATTTTAATTAATCTTGTAATTTTTCATCTTTATATAATTAAGCCAAATAACAATGAAATTTGAATTTGTTTTGTTAATATAGTTAGAAAATGTTTATAAATAACATGTGATTGTGTAAAAATATTTAGATTTAAAATTAGTGCAAATTAGTTTTACATTTAGTAAAAAGGCATGTTTAATCCTATAACTGAAGTTTCATTCTTAACCTTAAATTTTATTTAAAATAAATTTACTCTCTAATTTATTAAAAAATGGACAATGTACTTAGCATTTTAATACTGTTAGGATTTTTAATGGAGATATTTACATGATGGCTCACATAAGTTATATTTTTGTATTCTTATTGCAAAAAGACACTTTTGATTTTTTTAATTTTTATAAAGTTTTAATTTTGTCACCAAGTTTTATTTGAAACAAATTTATCTTTTAACTCTCCTCAGTAATTATATAGCTATCTAATTCATCACTCTTATAATAATAAACTTCATTCTATTCTCATCTTCTTCTTTATCATTATATCTAAATTTCCTATTGGTTTGTAACTTAATTTATTTTGTACAGTATTTTTTCTCTAAGTAATTTTTTTCTTATACTAATTTATTGAAAATGATTAGTTAGTATTTGTGTCAATTATAATTTAAATTCTTCAAAACCATCATTTTCTAACATTTGTTTTTTTCTATCATTGAAGCAAATTTTATCATTGTCTTAACAAAGTTAGAATGTAAATTTTATTTTATATAAAATTTTAGGGATGAGATTGAAACTTTAATGAAAATTAGGGGTTAAAAGTGTTTTTTTGCTATAAAAATATAAAATATTAGTTATATGGGCTATGCATGATACCAAGTTGGATGTTATATAATAATCTCCATTTAAAAACTTAATAGTATTACATTATTAAGTAACATTACATGTTTTTTTGAAAGTTACGGGTAAATTTGCTTCAAAGGATATGATTGAAACTTTTGTGAAAGTTAAAGGATTAAACAAATATATGTTTGCCTTTATATTATTATCTGTCTAAATGTTGTTATATCATTGAAAAATTGTTAATATATATTGTTATGTCATTGAAAAATTAATAATGTTAAAATTATCTTGTTATGGGTAAAAATTTTAAGTATGATTTTGTTCTTGTTAAAATATAAATTGTATGATTTTAGTTCTCCCAATTTAAAATAATATATTTTGATGCTCTAAATATTTAATTAGTGCAACTTTAGTACTATTATTTAATTTTTGTCAATTTCTATCAATTTTATATCAAGTTTTGTTTAATCTCTAAAGCCTCATTACATTATTTCTTAGACAAATCACATTTTTTAGAATTTAAAAAATAATGAACTTTTGAAAAGATTCAAAATTTCATATATAATGTATCGATTTTATATAAAAATTTTAATATGTATACAAAGTTTTTCTTTCATACTAATGCATAAGTCATTTCAAATCAATATGGATGAAATATTAGATGGAAATAATTTTATTATATCAAGAAGTTAATAAAAACTAAATAAGAGGATTAAAATTGCACCAGTTAGATATTTAGGGAAACAAAATCCTAGAATATATATATATTTTTTTTGGAGAACAAAAAGTGCATTTAAGCCAAAAATTGAAATTACTCCTTTTTTTTAAAAATAATATGACACATTTCTATTTGCCCATAACACAAAAAATTCATATGTTATTAAGTTTAAATTTATTGATAATATGATACATTATTACAATGTAAAATATTTCAATATTTTATACTAACAATAAATTAAATTTAAAATTATATAAAAAGTCTTATGTTATTATTTTTTAGGTAAAAGTAAAGAATCAGATGGAGAATAAAAAGTTAATAACTAAGCGAAAACTTTGGAGAAAGAGGAAATAAAGTTAATTGCGATGACAATTTCTATGATTTAAAAGAGGAAAAAATTGTATTTAGGAGTTAATAATGAAACTATGAGAATTGAAAATTACAACCAAAAAATGCACGAGAAATGGTAATGCAAATATTTGTTGCTATCTGCTCGTTTGTTTCATTAGAAAGTATTTTTTATAAAATTTAATTATAAAAATAATAACATAAAAAATATTTTATTTATTTAATATTAAATGTAAAGAGTTTGAAAAAAATAATTTTTTTCATTTAAAAAAAATTACTTTTCTTTATTTTCAAATTTTTAGATATCATTTTTTTTAGTTATCAATATAAATAGCATGTCATCTTTTTATTAATTTATATACAAATGATATTTTCGTACGAAAAATATTTTTGATGAAACAGACGAAATTATTATTAGGTTTTTTTCTTTCTTTTTTCCAAAATTACATGCAATTAATTGTGTTACTTTTCTATTAGTATATACTATATACCAATTATCAACTATCAAAGTCGATGATTTGCCCTGATATATCAATTATTTTTCTTATATACTAATATTATTAATTATTAGTATTTAATATTTATACTGATTTTAATTATGTTACTAGTTATGATTATGTATGTAACAGTATCTCCCTGTCTCGGTCGCTCCTTTTAACCGTGCTCCCATAGCATTGCCATTTCTCTGGCTCTGTGAGCCTCTCTCTCCCTACACATATAAACGCACAACAAAACAAACAAACGCTCACAGCACCAAATCTCATCTTTTCTTCTTCATCAACCAAAAACCCCTACGTCCTCGCTCCTCTTTCTCTCTCTAAATCTCTCCCAATTCTCTCACCACTTTCATTCATCCTATCATCGGAACGCCTGCCATTTCGATCCCGACACTCATCGATCTAATCCACGGATTGATTCGATTTCAGGTTTTTTTTATTGCTATATCGAACTTGTTTAGTTTGCTATCCGATTCGTGTAAATTTCGCATAATTTAATTGAATTAGATCCTTATTTGTTTTTATGTGGCGGAATTGAGGGGTCAAAGGAATGGATGCATTGGTGAATGAATCTCTCAGAGTCTGAAAAATGCCTGGATTAGCGCACAGAAATGACCAATTCAGTAATGGTTCATCTGCTTCATACTCGCTTTCTGCCAATGGATTCTGGTCAAAAAACCATGACGATGTTAGCTGCAGTCAGCTCCAGAAGGTAATGGATTTTATTATATTACGGATTTCTGTTGTTGCCTGGATATTATTTGTGGATTTCGATGGCACTGAACCGCTGTTTTTGTATTGATTTTAGTCTTAAGATTTGATAGTTGTTCGACTTTGTGTTGGATCTCGTGGTTTAAACAATTAATTGATTACGTCAAGGGGTTTTAGATTTATTGTATGCATTGGTTGTTCTAATTCTGTATATTTGTGTTTGATGAATGAGATTTAGTTCACTCCTTCGCATCTTCACATCTATGCTTGGTCACGGCCATGGCAAAGTACTGATACGTCCACATGAAATTGCTTATTTCAATTGCTCGTTGAGTAATGTCTACAACTTTTACGAACCTTGCCTTGCCCAAGGATGCAGTATACTTTTCTATCTGAGGCAATGACTTGCCAATGCTTTTATTGATTTTCAGAAAAAGGGAAAAGAATCCTTTAGAACTGAAAATTAAATGATATAGTTGTGTTTTGGGCTGAAGAACATGTTTCTCGTAGTGCCCTGTTTTCTCAATAAAATTGCAACTTAATTGGTTTCTTATGGGTTCTTTTACATTCACGTGGTACAGTTCTGGAGTGAGCTGTCACCACAAGCTCGGCAAGAACTCTTGAGGATAGACAAGCAAACCCTTTTTGAGCAAGCTCGGAAAAATATGTACTGCTCTAGGTGCAATGGATTACTGCTTGAAGGGTTTTTGCAAATTGTCATGTATGGCAAGTCTTTGCAGCATGAGGGAGCTGGCGCACACCTTCTTTGTAACAGACCTGGTGGTTCAAAAGATCTAAATAATGGTGGATCAATCATTAATGGGTGCCAAGATGAAATTCGAGATCCGGCTGTCCTTCCTTGGGGAGGTTTGGCCACGACGCGTGATGGTTCACTGACACTTATGGACTGCTACTTGTATTCAAAGTCCCTAAACGGACTGCAGATTGTAAGTGCAAAATACATTTATTGTATCTTTATAATTTATCATGTAGTTATTTTTCCTGTTTATTAGCTTTAGATTTGGTCATATCATCAGGTCTTTGATGGGGCACGTGCAAGGGAACGGGAAAGAGAGTTGCTTTATCCTGATGCCTGTGGTGGAGGAGGTCGTGGCTGGATAAGCCAAGGAATAGTGAGTTATGGAAGAGGACATGGGACAAGGGAAACATGCGCACTTCATACTGCCAGACTTTCTTGCGATACACTGGTGGATTTTTGGTCAGCACTAGGAGAGGAGACTCGGCAATCACTTCTGAGAATGAAGGAAGAAGATTTTATAGAGAGACTTATGTACAGGTGTCTATTTCATTGTATATTTTCCATGGCATTGAAAAATTTATTTGTCAAAAAAAGAGTAAATAGATATGCTGCATGAACAGGACTTCTCTCAAATGCATTGTCAGGCAGGTTAATGGGAATTGAGGTTATGGACTTTTAAGCAGAACAGTTGAAACATGGTCAAGATAGAATGTAATGGGGAAGCTGCATTGAAGGGCTTAAAATAGATGTGTCAGGGATGCTATGTGTATTCTGCTTTTTCTCCGTTGAATTTGGCCATATTCTATCTGCTTATGTGTAGTCCTAGAGCTGACCAACCTAGGGGACAGCCAAGGGCTGGATCTGTTAAGTTGCATGCCTTGCCAAAACCCATTCGATCTATAAGGTTTTATCCCAATTCTTGCTTGGGGTAGTTTAGGTATTGCATGGTAAAAGGCATTGTCAAAATAGTTGTAGTTCATGTTAGAGTTATGAGTATGATGACAGTACATGGAGAAGGTGCATCGACTCGTACAGTCTTTATCTATGACACGATGGAGACTTAGAAGTCAACTCATGGTTACACTGTGGGATGCAGATGTGGGAAACTAGATAACAAAGGACTGTGTAGAGCAGTTATCACAGTGAAATCATATAGGATTTTATCCTCAAACTAACTAAAAACATAAGAGCAACATCCTCATTTTAATTTCTGGCATGATGAATTTATTTCGTTATTACTTGAAATTGGAATTGGTCTTACTTTTAGTGACTGCTGTAACTCTTGTGGTATCTCTTGCCCATGCTGGTGTATATGTTAATTTTTCATGGTTTATGCAAACATCTGACATCCTCCTGTTACTAAAATGCTAACTTCTAATTTTTCAGGTTTGACAGCAAGAGATTTTGCAGAGATTGTAGAAGAAATGTTATTCGAGAATTCAAGGAACTGAAAGAATTGAAGCGCATGCGCCGAGAACCTCGTTGCACCAGTTGTTTTTGTGTTGCTGACACAGCATTTCAGTATGAGGTGAGTTGCATACTTCAGTGCTCTGAAATTGTGATTGAGTTTTCAATGGAAGAGTCTTTAGTGACGTTGTCATTGTTCTTGAAGGTCATTTTATTAAGTTATCAGTGAAGATATTATAACTGGCTCGATGTTCATTTTCTTGCTTTTATCAGGTATCTGATGATTCTATTCAAGCTGATTGGCGCCAGACATTTGCTGATACTGCAGGATCATATCATCACTTTGAGTGGGCTGTTGGGACAAGCGAAGGAAAATCAGACATTTTGGAATTTGAAAATGTTGGAACAAATGGATATGTTCAAGTAAATGGCCTAGATCTTGGTGGCTTGAATGCATGCTTCATCACCCTCCGTGCTTGGAAACTAGATGGACGCTGTACTGAACTTTCTGTCAAAGCTCATGCATTAAAGGGTCAACACTGTGTGCATTGCAGGCTTGTAGTAGGGGATGGTTATGTTGCGATCACAAAAGGGGAAAGTATCAGAGGATTCTTTGAGCACGCTGAAGAGGCAGAAGAAGAAGAGGTAGTTTAAATTCCCATTTGGAAACAAATATCCTTACTGCTGTGATAAATTCACAATAGTCTTGTTGATATCATTTATGTGGAAATTCCCAGACTATGTTTAATCTGTTGTCATACAATTTGATGCCTTTAGGATGATGATTCAATTGACAAGGATGGGAATGAACTTGATGGAGAATGCTCCCGTCCCCAGAAGCATGCGAAGAGTCCTGAACTTGCTCGAGAATTTCTTCTGGATGCTGCAACTGTTATTTTTAAAGAACAGGCATGATTAGCTTTAACACTATTCTTGTGCTTCCTCTTCTTAGAATTTTCTTGTATTATCATTTGATGGTATTTTCATTGTTGATCTTCTAGGACAATATATAGTCTGCGTTTAAACAGTGTAATTGTGCAGTGAGGATGGTAAATTCAACCGGATATAATAATAAATGAAATTTTATACTGGTAAGGAAATGACCATCGATCTAGCTTTAGGATTGCATTGGATGTATTATGCATGCCATTGGTTGGCTGCCTTTAACCCTTTGTGAGTGGACAATGTCTAGTGCATGTCATTTTGATGGTGATGTCTGCTGGCTTAATGAAACTATATCAACAAATGTTCTATAATTAATTTTCAATTGTATAGCGGATGATAATCTAATTAATTTATGTAATGATGCATTTTGAGAAGTTTGATGTCTAGATGGACAAAATAAGTAAAAGTTGAGGCTGATATCTGAAAGATGACTAAGGTATTACATTTTGTCATCCGCTACAGTATCCTCTAATTAAGGACATTGATAGTTTTCTTGGATTTTGTTTCTATGCAAGACAGTACTGTATTGAGCCCAATTCCTAACCTACGACTCTTTCAGGTTGAAAAAGCTTTCCGAGAGGGAACAGCACGCCAAAATGCTCATAGCATCTTTGTCTGTCTTGCACTAAAACTGCTGGAGGAACGTGTACATGTAGCATGCAAAGAAATCATTACACTAGAGAAGCAGGTCTTAATTTTTATGCTTTAGAACATGGTCATAGGGGATAGAAGAAAGCATAATTTTTAATGCTGTTTGGGTGACATTTAACAATGAGATTTTTCCTGCAGATGAAACTTCTTGAGGAAGAAGAAAAGGAAAAACGTGAAGAAGAAGAACGCAAGGAAAGGAGAAGGACAAAAGAGAGGGAGAAAAAACTTCGCAGGAAGGAAAGACTGAAAGGGAAGGAAAAAGATAGAGAAAAAAAATGTTCGGAATCAAATGACGTCTGTGGTTCTCCAGAAGTCTCAAAGGATGAGTTGTCTGTGAGTGCTAATATAGATTTAAGTGAACCTGTTAGCTACCAGAATTCAGTCATTGAAGCTAGTGATGCTGATATATTGGAGACTGGGTCTCCTAATGTGCAAGATGAAGAATCCTCTAGTGAGTGCAGTACTTTGAGAACAGAAGACCACTCTTGTGATGGTTATGATGGGGAAATTGCTAGTGCAAAAGATGGCAGAGGTACTTTCGTTGTTGAGCATTCAAAGCTCTCTCGTTTGAGACAAAAATTCAGGAAAGAATTTCAGATGGATGTGTCTACGAAGTGGTCTGATAGACGCCGTTATGTAGTTTCAGAAAATGGTGCAGTGGTTTGTAGATCTGAGCCAAGACATCATGGAGATGGTTTTGTGAAATCATCCAGGGGAATCAGTGGAGCAACTAGGCAATCAAGGTTAAATGCTCCAAAGTCCAATGGTCGAAATGGTGGTCCTAAGTATAGTGAGAAGTTCCATTGTTCCGGCCACCGGATGTATGACAGATACGATTTCCATTCTTGCAGTTGTAATGCAAACAATGAATATAGGGTAAAAATTGAGCAACATTCTCCTGTGGGTAAAGCTAATCGGGAAATAAAACCTGCAAGTAAGTCTGAATCTGCAGTAGATATATCTAAGCAGTTTTGTCGTGGTAGTAAGTTTAGTCAAGTAGAATATGTGCATGAGAGTGTTGGGAGGTCCAAAAGCAGAATATCCTCAGGAAACAATCCCAATAGGGATTTGCTTCTACCAAAGAAAGTTTGGGAGCCTCTGGAGTCGCAAAAAAAGTATCCCCGTAGTAATTCAGACTCTGATGTTACATTGAAGTCTTCTACTTTTGAGATTCACGGGATTCAGCCTGGTAATAACTTGACAAAGTCCTCCAATGGTGAAGCTGGTGACTCATGTAAAATTGATGATGAGGATTGTAATTTGAAGGGATCCAGTGGAATGGATGAAGTCTGTCAGAATGGTCTTCATGGGGGAGCTGAGGGATCTTGCAGAGATGCTTCTGAGGAATCTGGAATTTCTCCAGTTGGAAGCTCCAGTTTGAGTGGTTCTTTGGATCCCAGTCAGAGTAGCTCTTCTAATTCTGATAACTGCTCATCATGCCTGAGTGAGGGAGACAGCAACACAACCTCTCCAAACCATGGACATACTGAATCTTCAACCATGTCAGATTCTGAGGATTTCAGCCAACAATCTGAAGGGAGAGAAAGTTCAGTGTACATTCAAAATGACTTGTCTAATTGCCATGAAGTTGGGGTGGAGAAAATTCAGAATACTAATGGGGAGACTTTGGCAAACAAGTCACCATTTGGTCCGTCCTCAGATGGTGCAGGAAGTGATGTATCAGGGAATCCTGTTAAAAATACCTCCCACAATTTTGATAATGGGTTTTCTACCGCCAACTTGTCTTCCCTACCACAAAGCATGCATCCTCCAGTGCCAAGTCAGAATATACAGTTTCCGATGTTTCAAGCTACTTCAACTATGGGTTATTATCATCAAACTCCAGTTTCATGGCCAGCAGCTCCTACAAATGGTTTGATGCCCTTTGCACATCCAAATCACTACTTATATGCTGGTCCTCTTGGATATGGCTTAAATGAAGATCCACACTTGTGTTTGCCGTATGGTACTTTACAGCACCCAACAACTCTATGTAACCCTTCCACCGCTTCAGTTTATCAGCCAGTTGCCAGAGCTAAAGGCTTGAATACCAAGGAACGGACTCAAATTTCTAAGCCTATTTTAGTGCAAGAACGCCTTAATGGTGCTACTGCAGAAAGGGTGGTTTCTGCCAGAAAACCTGTATTGAATGAGGAAATTGGAAATGATCATTCTGCCAAATCAGAGGTGAGTGACAGTAGCTTTTCCTTGTTTCATTTTGGTGGGCCTATCGATCTTTCAAATGGTGGACCTCTTTGCTCAAAAAGATCAGCAGATGATGCTGGGAAATATCTTGCTTGCAATAAGAAAGAGACTACCACTATGGAGGAATACAACTTGTTTGCAACTAGTAATAGCTTAAAGTTTTTCAATTTTTTATAAAGTGAGAAGCACAAGATGGCCGTTGAGGAAATCGATCTTTTCTCTTGATACATGGTATAAATGGGTTTTGAGTACCTTGTAATTTGGTAAGCAATAAGCTTCCTTGAGCAATTTCCAATTTTAGACTATAGTTTGCTTAGTTGCTTGTCACCCAATGTCTCTTTATTTTTCCTTTGTAGAGATAGATTGGGGGAGTGCTGGTATTTTTAAGGCTTTTTTTTTTTTTCCTAATTTTTTGGTCAAGATTTTCCTTCTGTTTTTTGTTTTAATGAAGCATTTGTTTGTGGCAATGTTTTCTTTCCTATTGGTCATCATGTTGGCTGGACCCAAAATGCATTCCTAGTGGAAGTGCATTAGAGTTTTTGAGAGGACATTATAAAATGATTATATATAAAATGATTATATTGATATCTTGATACTTTGATGCATACTGTTGAATCACTTTCGTGCCTTTCCTGATCCATGAAAACTGTGCAGTTTATTAGTGTAATCGGATTCAGCTCTCTAAGTTGCCGAATGACCATTCAATTCTATCATTGCAGTACCAAAAAAAAGTTATCATTGAGATACCCACCTATATATATTGGAATGAAAACCTATTTATGAATGACTTGAATTTTGCAGTCAAACAGTTTCAAACAACAAGCGATTTGTAATTGTAGAGAAAGACTGGACGTACCAATTCTACGGTGCATTAGTGAATTTAAATGCTTGAATCTGTTCATATGCATAATATTATAGAGAATGAATAAAATTTAATAGCTTAAGATTACTGGTGCACTGTAAATTAGTACGGCTTAATCATTTACCATAATTGTAAACACTACCTTAACCATTAAAGAAGTCACCATGAATTGAAATATTTTATCCTATTTCTAAATTTTCTACTTCACAAAAATGAGTCTACTTTTCATATACTCATTTAGGTAGAAGATAACAATCTGATAAAACAAATAAATAATTATATTCTTTTAAAATATATAGGTATTTGTCTCTGTTCTGTTGGTTCTTAATCATTTTAGGAATAATTGTGTTCCTCCATATATGTAGTACAATCATGATGCCTCTTCACTTACTGATTATAGTATACATTAAAGGCTGTGTATATATTGTATGGAAGAAGTTTGCCTATATGCACATTCTTTTCAATGTCCCTTGTGGTCGCAAAACCCTGCTAATTTTGCCAAGGCCGAAATGATTTGTGTGGAGTATACGGAACATTTCCTCCTTTATTTATAAAAATAATAACTATTACATTCATCAAATTTTATTATTAGTATTATTAATCACTTATTTTTTATTATAATTATTCATCCTTTTTATCACATGTAACATTAGAATAAATGATTAAAAAATATAATTAAAAATAAGCATATATTTGACATAGCTAAAATGTTATTTAAAAATTAATTTTAATTTTTTATTTTTTTAAAATTTAAATAAATAAAGGAATAAATAATTATAACTAAAGAAAAAATAAGATATTAATAGTATTAGTTATAAAATTTGAGAGATATAATAATCACCTCTATTATAAATGAGGAATTAAATGTTATGTTGACTTGATTTGTGTATGCATAAAATACAAGTCACACACGACACAATACAAAAAATTTAAGAACTTGTCATTCATTTTTATTTTTTTTTTAATTTTCATGACATGTTTGAAGACAATAAATTTGGACACACCAAACTTGGAGGTTATTTGATTTGCAACAATAACATGAAAGATTTTATTTCTTAGAAAATAGAAAAAATATGGGTTATTAAGTTGGTTACTATTTAACAAATTAGGGGAAATAGAACTTTTTAGAAAGTTTTATTTTTCATAGTGTATGAAAAGTTATTTATAGATATAAAGATAAAATTATCTTCATTAAATTTAATTAATAATAATTAAAATTTACTAATTTATATTATAATAATATTAAGAATATAATAATTATTTTGTTAACACTTTTTAGAAAGTTCAAAGTTGAATCAAATAAAGGAATCCTTTGGTTGCCACAGGAAATTGAACTTTAAAAAAAATAACTTTTTATATAAATTTCTTAATAAGTAATCAAAATTGTTTAATTAACACATAAGAAGTAACATTTCATAGAAAATAATTTCTTATATTTTATTTAGTTTAACTTTTAATATCTTAAAAAGTGTTAATAAAATAATTATTATATCATTAATATTACTATAACATAAATTAATAATTTTTAATTATTATTAATTAAATTTAATGAGAAAAATCTTGTTATTATATTTATAAATAGTAAAGAAAAGAGAACTTATCTAGAGAGGAAGTGAATAGGTTATTTATTATATTTTGTAAGAAGTAAGACTTCTCATAAAATTTTATTTTTTTTAATTTGTTAGACAGTAGCTAACCAAACAACCCAAATCCTTTTTACATTTTTGAAAAATAAAACTTTTCATACTATTGAGGTGAACCAAACGGCTTCAAAATATTGGAAGTTATTTTTTAAAAAGTGCCGATTTCTTAATTTTAATCAAATAATTTTAAATAGTTTCCAATAAATTAACTTCTAGTAGAAAGTTATTTTCTGAAAAATTTAACTTCTAGTAGAAAGTTATTTCCGTTTAAAGTTAAAACCATATAACTCCTTGATACTTCCAAATACTATTAAAAAAAAAATATTGATTCTTAATTATGATCATTTATTGTCTTTAATTAATGATATTGCATGGTGAATATTACAGTTTCTTTTAAACAAGTGTCCATATGAATTAGACTTGATTTGTCTAGGTACCGGTGTTAATAACTTATGAAGAAACAGCATTTTTAATTTCCGACAAATTGTCTTAAAAAACAATGTGAGTATCCTTTTAATTCCTAACTAATGATTTAGTATAATATTTTAGTCAGAAATATTAAAAAATTGATGAAATTAATAATTTATTTTTTTATTTTATTCTTTTTTCACCTTTTTTTATTACTCTATCTCTATTATCCAAAAGATATATTATAAATGATTTAACATTATTATTTCTTTTATCTCTCTATTTAAAAAACTTATAACTCTTGTTATATTTATGTAATATTAAACAAATCTTAAAAATATGGTAAAAGTTATAAAAATACAATGAGAAATTATTTTTACATTCAAATCAGAGAATAATTAAAAGAAAATTTATAAATTAAAGGTAATAGAAAAATTATAAAACATGATAAAATTTATAATATTTATTTTTAATAAAAATATAAAAAGAAATAATAATATTAAATCATATATTATTTATAATTTGAGAGTATAGAGATAGGATAATAAAAAAATAAGGAGGGTAAAACAGAAATAATAATATCAAATTATTAATTTTATTAATTTTTAATATATATTTTAATAAAAATTAAAATAATTCATTGAATGATTAATTGAGATTAAAGTGATACTTACAATTTTACTTTTTAAGAATAAAATTGATATAAAAAGAGGGTGCCGAGAAGGGAAGTTATGTTTGCAAATTACTAACGGGCCCGCTAATGCGAAACCTCCACTTGTCTTTGAGGCAACCACGTGTACTTTCAATCTTGTAACGAATCGTACCGAGGACTTCTTTTTCGAAGCTTCTTAATGCTTTGAGGAGGTTTTATTTTAATGATACAAATCATGAACTGTTGCGCAACACAATCCAAGTCCATGAATATTTGATATGTGTATCATTTTTATTTTTAAAAAAACCTTCTCCGGTGAGCAACAAAGGGAAACATTTTAAAGCCCCGAGTAAGTTTTTCGCACGAAGCAAAAGAAAATGATGTAATAAAGGCTAGTTTCTCTCACGATATTAAGAAATTAGATTTTTTTTTTTATCTTTATTTTTAATGATATAGCATTTTGTATTTATAGAATAAATATTTGAGATGAATTTAATTTAAAATTATCAATTTTATACATATGACGAACATGTTAAAATAATACAAGTTGTTCCCATCTTACCTTTAATATATGAACTATCATATTAATAAAAATTAATAAAATTCTTTTATTTTTGATATAAAATTTAATTAAAAAGTTTTCATTATTATCTTAACATTCAAAATTCAGTATTATTTTTATATAACTTTTATTACGTGTACATTTTTAATTTAACAATTTAAACAAATAATCAAATTATTCAATTAAAAAAATAATATATTTGATAAAAATTATATAAATGTGGCATTGAGTTTTTCAATAATAATGTGACATTAATAATTTTTTAACGACATGATTCTTTCGATATATCAAAATTGTAAAAACTTTTACTTTGATAGTAAATTACTCCCTTCGTTCTTATTTATCTGTCGTTATTAACTAATTTCACATATATTAAGAAAGTAGTTAAATTTATTTATTTTTAATGAACTTTACAAGATTACCCTCTATGCACAAAATTTAAGATAGTTAAAAATAGAGAGAAAAATGTAAAAAAATAAATGCAAGTTGACTAATAGTGTAAAATAATAAAGCATTTATTAATGAAAGAGAAGGATAGATTTAAAAAAATAATATTTAATATTTCATTAAAATTCTAAAGCAACAGATAAGAAAGAATAAAATTTTTCTTTAAAATGCAACAGATAAAAAAAACGAAGGGAGTAAAAAACTATTCAACTAATTGAAGTGAGTTTAATTTAAAAATGATCAATTTGGTGCAAGTGAGAAAAAATAAAAATATATATGCAAATAATATTTTATAATAATAATGCATTTTATTTATTAAATTACATTTTTAATTGCTATAAAAGAATTTTTTTTAGTTTGAACCTCGAGAGTCATGCTAGATACAAATAAAGAAAATTAAAAAAAAAGAAGAAAAAACACCCTTGATTTTAGTCTTATGTAGTATTCAAAGACAAACTTCAATTAAACTTCTTGGGTGCTAGTAGAGTTTAAGTATCAGATTATAATATATGTAATAATTATTTTATTAATTATTATTAATGATTACAATTTGATGATGATAATAATTATTAATGTTCTAATTTTATTTTTAAATAGAGTCACTAATACATATGCTGTTATTTAAACAAACAACCTTACAAGAAACACTTAAAAATTTATCTAAATTTTATCCTATTTAAAATTTTAATATTATTATTTTTATATTTTGATAAATTAAAAAAATACTCCTTTAATTTTAACATTTAGTCAATTATAATACTAACAAATTTATCTTAACGTCAAATATGAAAATAATAATAATATTGAAATGTCATTGATGGGTGGAGGATTAAAAATATTTTTAAAAGTGAGAAAGTTAAGCTTAAAATTAAATTGTTTTAGGTTGAGAGTCTTTGATTTAAGTGGCACATGATATCTTTGAAGGATTTATAATATTCAAAGTTTGATATTTGATTCTGTGTATATATATATTACTCTTTTATTTAATAAAAAAATTAAATTGCCTCGGATTGCAGGTTGCTGACAGATGGGTGTTCAATGAAAATAAAAGAACAAAAAATCAAAGAAAACATGTGGCTTTGCTGGGTTATAGGTGCCTTCAATCAAGGGCATAGATTTCATGAATGTTAAATTAAGGGCTTAGATCTTTATGTTATATGACATACGACAAAAGTGAATTTTGTACCATAAAATTCTCTTTGTTTTAAGGATTTTAATTTGGGAAGAATTTTGAGTGCGTTTAGATTTCTTTTAAACAAAAATTTTTCCAAAAATTATTTTTAAAATTTAAAGAAAACAAAAAATAGTATATAATCAATGTCACTATTACAAATAAAAAAATATTACATTGAATTACAAAACTAATCTTAATAACAAAAAAATAAATAATTATTTAAAAATTATTTCTTTTTTTTAAATTTTCAGTTACATATTTTCGAATAATAATTTTAAAAAACAGAATCTAAAAAATACTTGCCAAACAAGAACTTTTATTTTTTAAAGAATATTTTTTTATAAATAGTAAACCAACAAAAAAAGTATTTTTAAAAATAGTAAAGAAACACACCACTTGTCTCTATTTGCAATAAGGAATAGAAAAAGGATAGATCAAGTGAAAAAATATAAGTTAAAAGTGTAGGTGAATAAATTATTAAATGGGTAGATAGATATTTAGGATTATGACCAAATAATCAAGAGTGTGAATGAAATTATACGATAAACTTAAGCAAGAAAAGAATTAAATAAGGATAGTTTATAAGGTTACATTTATAAAAAGGTGTGAATACACAATATTAGAAGTGCTTATAGCTTCACCCCTCAATTAAATTATAACATACAATCACCCAAAAAAAAAATTATAACATACAAGTTGAATGACAATATGCAGGGGCAAAATAAGCATATATATATATATCATTCGGACCCATACTTCTTGCAAACAAACCAACTTTAACCATTACAAAGCATTGGAAGACAGATTTTGATAAGCAATCAAAAGCTGTTACTGAATAAACAGATACTTCTCAGGGCAAAAATATTGTAGTACCATTATCAGAAAGACAAGATAGAAATTGCTTGACAATTGACATACAACTAAGAGGTTGACCACTTGAATGGCCATCGATAACAAGCTTAAATATATGAAATGATATACAAAATTCACATTGTGGCAACAGTCTTAAGGGAAAGAACCATATGACCGATCAACAAGAATTCATGTGAAATATCAATTTGTACGATGAAACTGAAATGAGAATTTTGGTTGAATATGCTAGTCTTTGCCGGGAGAGAAGTTCAGAACAGCCAGATAAAGGCCAGCTTCATCCACAAATTCAGCCAAATCAAAAGAATGAGCAGCAGCAACCCTCCATAGAGTCATTTTATCAGGCAGTTCAGAAACTACTACAAGTGGATACTCTCGGCGTTGCTGTTCTAATTTCTCTCTTCCGTGGGGATGACTGATAACCAGCCTTGCACCTATTATGGAGTCCAAAGTCAGCCTATCACTTTGGGTGTTACATTAAAATTTAACAGGGACATTAAAATTGATCTTTTCAAAATGGTATGTCAAGTTAAGATTATTAAGCTAATGTAGATATATAATGCACTAACAAAATCATAAGTTTACTAAGAAGTGCTTAGGTGTTGTCTTGAACTGCAGCAAAACCCCCCTGTTCAAAATTTCTTTCAAGGAAGACAAGTATGCGATCCAAAAGACTAGAAAAAACTTCACAAAACCAATAAAAAATTTGACAAATTACCAGAAAACTTACCAGGTGAACATTTTCTACCAAGAGAGTCCAGAATTTGGTCAAGCTTGAAGGGTAAAGCAGGTACGAAATAAAGAAAAACAACGTCCAATGGTGCCCACTTCTCCGGGACATGTATAATTTCTCCTTGCCAACATTTGATTTTGTCATATTTTTCTTTAAGAAGAGCTAATATCAGAAGTGAATCATGGACAACAAGAAGAGATTTGAAGCAAGATGAATCAACCAAATGATCCACAAATTCTTCAGAAGCAACTGAAACTAAAACACTCGAAGTTTCTTCAATTTTCCCAGCAGTAATAATGCGATTCATTTTTTGATCAAACTCCGCTTTGGAACTGGAATTTTCATGATCAAGTACCGACCAGTCCTTCTCAACAAATTCTTCAAGGTTCATAACAGATACAGCTCCCTCAGGCAAACAAATTGTTGCATCAAAATCCGAGTCAGTGTCATTCAAAGAAGTATTTTTACTTAATCGACATGAAAGTGAAACAGGAGATGGCTGGAGACCATAGCGACAGTGAGAGTGAATATGCTGAGGTTTCATTTGGAGACATGGCTGGAACCTGCATTTTGGTACTGAAATAAAGTGGAAGGAGCCCAGAGAAGCAGAATTCATAGATGGCAGAATAAATTTATCCAGTTGTGATGATCAACTCCAGGATTATATTGAAGATTCCAGAAAGGGAGGGAGAGGAAAACCAAAAAATCTGGCTGGGCCGAATCCTCTTCAAGAAAGCTTGATTACGGAGTGTACAATTTTGTATATCTGTCAAGAAAACAACTTGAAGTGAATTGCCTATACGAAAACGTACTGGAATTAAATAAATAATTGCAGACCGCAAATGAGGGATAATAAAAAAATTATGTGATTAGATTTGCTACAGCAGCTTTTAATGTTCATCCATGTTTGAGTGAAGCATGGAAACAGCCCTTTCTTGGGTGATTAGGGAATGTCATTCTCAAAAATAATGCAATTGGCATGCACTGTAGCTACATACTGATAATTGATAAACAAAAACCTGAACCCTAATCCTCTCGTGCATTACCTCACGTGAAATTGACCAAAAATCAGTCAATAATTTCATAAATAACTCTCACACCAATTTATTCAAATTTCTTCGATTAATCGGCAGATTTCAAGCACAGGGACTAAGGATAACCACTGGCAGAAGACAATAACAAGTTGTCGTAATGCCATTTCTGCTTCCGCTATAGATATTGGTCAAACCGGTAAAAGAAGAAGAAGGGCATTTCCGAAGTCACAATGACTACAATTTCTTCTTCTGCTTCTGCCTCTGCTTGCAGAGGATTGACGAAGAATTAAACAAATTATCAGCAAGAGAGAAAAAAAGGACGGGCAGCCAAAGAGACTTTGAAAATCTTAGAACGAATTAGGCATAAACACAAGTACAACCTTAGCCAATGCTTGAAGAATCTAGAGCTCTACGAGCCGAAGCAACCACCTTAGTCGATGACGCAGAGGCAGCGAGACGGCGACCGATGGCGGTGAATGCGACAGCCGCAGGATGATAAGGTCCGTCGGTTAGCGATGGCAGCTGCAATTTAGAATTGAAATTTGAGAGCAAACACGCTTGAGCAGCATCCAGAAATCGGCCATAAAGACTGAAACATAAATCAAATCAATTTTATCTTATCTCACTTCCAAAACCTGAGGGAGAAAAATCAGTAAACAGCTTTTGTCCTAATTAGTCGCGTATTTTACGGATAAATATTTATTTCAATAATATAATATTACAAAAAAAGTTTAGATAAAAAATTAATATATAATTATTAGTTTTAAGAAATATCTTATAAAATAAAATATTATAATTTTATTACATGCATACTATTGAATAATTAAAATTGATATTATAATACAATAAAAAATTAAATTTACAAAATTTTTATATACATTAAATCATATAAAATAAATTTAAAATTTTTTCTTGCTTTGAATACTTATAAGTTAAACTAAAATTAAACTACTTCATATTGTTTCAAATATGTGCTGCAATTTTTTTTAAAAAAAATTATTCATACTTCTACCATGCTAGCTTGTAAATTTGTAAGTAGATAACAATTTCACCTAATAATTTTTTTAAAAATATAAATATTCTGTAAATAGTAATAATTATAAGACCTCTAGAAAAAAATTATGAAGGAAAAAAAAAAGAAAAAACCTAAGGTAAAATGGGGGAAAGAAATTGGGAATATTCAAAAAAAAATCTTGAAAAATAGTTGAAAGAATAAAATGTTTGTGGAAGAAGATAATTAAAAAAGAAGTATTTGATAAAATAAAAATTAAGAAAATTTAAGGAAAGAAAAAAGTCATCTCCTCACTTATTTTGCTTAACATTCAAGTAAATAATTAATTTTGAATTTATTTTAATAAAAAAATTAATTTTAAGTTGAAATATAACATTAATTAGATATTATTTTTAAAATAATTATTATCATTAATATTAATATTTAATAATATAATTTATGATAATAATAGATTTTCTTTATAATGGTAATAAATTATTTATTTATTATACTAGCGCATCTTAAAACACACTTTTTAAATAATATTTTTATATTGTAGACAACTTATTAAATATAATCCATAAATTATTACTTATTTGTTGACTAAAATTTAATATTTTAATACTAAATATTTTTTATTTTTAATTCACATGAAAGGAAGGAATAACTTTTAGCAAAAAAAATTAATAAAAAACTTATATTTAAGTATTTTCTAAAAGTTACATTATAATAGAAATTAACAAAAGGAAGCTTCTTCCAAAATTAAAAAAAAAACCTATATAGACACATAATAATGTCATAAATCACTACTTTCTTAAAAACCATGAGTAGTGAAAGGCTTATAATATCATAAATCGTTACTTTCTTAAAAATCATGAATCATTATTTTTAATTCATATAAAAAAAGGAATAGCTTTTTGCAAGAAAACATTAATAAAGATTTATGTTTTATTTTATACAAATAGCTGATAAACTAATTGATAACTATTAATTATTTAAGTAGTGCTTCACAAAACTAACTGTTGAATTATTTTAAATTATAAAATGACAAATAAAAATAAATATATAATTAAAATAATCTATATTTATCTAAAAATTAAATTATATTAATATAATTAAAAAGTTTAAAATAAAACTATAATATTTAATATTTAATTAATTATATTTTATAAATTTATATATTTATTTACTTACATAATTTTTATTTTATTATTATTTATGATAAAATTATAATTACCTAAAATATAATTAATTAAATTTTATGATATTATTTATTTATTTACATACATATTTTTTTATATTTATAATTTAAAATTAGGATATAATTATGTTAAAATTAAGTATATTATATTTTATGAAAAATATTTATATTTATATTATAAAAGGCATGAATTGTAAATTACTAGGAAGAGTAAGGATAGATTTAAAAAAATTAAAAAGATAGTAGCTTATAAGATATAAGTTACTCCAAATAAATTATTAAATTAAAATTTATTTTTTTAATAAATTAGTGCAAAAAATATCTTTAGAGACTAGTTTATAATTTATTAATTAGGCTAATAGATTATAAATTAGTTTATTTGTTGTACAAAATGGAAGCTTATATTTAAGTATTTTTTAAAAGTTGCATTATAATAAAAATTAACAAAAAAAAGCTCATTCTAAAATTAATATATATATAAAATCATAAATCGTTACTTTCTTAAAAATCATAACCTATTATACTTATGAAGTCACAAATTTATAAAAAAAAAAGCAGTAGAATTAAAAAAATTTGATAAAATCATAAATGTAAAATAGTTTAATTGAAGTTTAAGAAAAATATATTAAGAATATGGACAAGAAAAATTAGAAAAATAATATAAATATTTAGAAAAATATAACAAAAAATAATTAGTTAGATTATGAAATAATAAAATAAATATGCAATTACTATAATGAGAATCCATCAAATGAAAATAACTTATTATATTATTTGGTGGACTTAAACTTTCTTAGAGAAAAAATGATGTTAATAGAAATAGATTTGATGTCAAATTTAAACCTTTTCTAATAGTTGCAAGTGAGGTTGTTATCTATATATGTAGATAAATGAGGATTTTATCCAATACATATAAAAATAAAGTACATTGTTATGATATACCCTTACAGCAGAATTTGAAGGAGCTGAGTGGGTTTCTGCACCTCCTCAAAAATATAATTTTGTGTATAATGTGAATAAAAAGATGATAGAATCGTTACCAGTCATTTTTTTATGATGTAATTGGAACACTGAAAATGGTCTACATTCTCAAAGTTCTAAGGAAGGTGTTAACACCTTACAATATTCGTTCAATGAACGGTTGCTTATTTATTCTAATTCTATCTTATGAATTGAATTATGATAGTTTTATTATATTACATGTGTATTTTTCTGAGAATATGATTTTAATTTTAATTTTAATTTTAATTTTTTTATTAGTTTGGTTACTCAAATCTGTCCGATTTTATGGTATGATTCGGATGAAATAAAGTGCATCAATAATGTTAAGTACTGTTATGATTGCATCCACAATCGAATCATTTAACTTTGATATGTCATATGTATAATTTTATTAGTTTTGAAAGATTTTATATTTTATATTTTAAAGAGATTTTTAAATAATTTATTGACATGATTGCCAAATCCTTTCAATTTCATGATAGGATTAAACAAAATAATATATCTCAATAATATTAAGTACCATTATGATCGTATCTATAATTGAATTACTTAATTTCAATATGTCATAGGTACAAATTTTATTATTTTGAAAAGGTTTTGATTTTATTACTTTTAATAAATGATTTGTTGGCATAATTGTCAAATCTTTTCAACTTCATGATAGAATTGAATAAAATAACACGCCTCCATAATATTAAGTACCGTTATAATTACACCTGCAATTGGATTACTTAACTTTCATATATCATAAGCACAAGTTTTATTATTCTAAATATTTTTTATTTATTATATTTGAAAATAATATATAAAGAATTTTTATTAATGAAGTATTATTATTTTATTATTTTTTATAAATATTTTTATCCTATTATTTGGAATATTTTTAATAAATAATTGTAATATAGTTTTTTTAAATTATTTTCAATAATTTTATTTATTCATTTATTTGAAAAGTATCATATTGATGATTTTTATTTAAGATTATCAAATTTATCTAATTTCATGACCAAATCTAAAATAAAAATTTAGAAGAATTGAAATTATAATTTCAATATTCTTCTACAGTTTTAAAGTATCAAATTTGTTAACTTCATGATTAAATTTGGATACATAATTATCCAGAAAAATTGAAATCATAATTTAATATTATTTTATAATTTTTAAAATATTAAATTTATCCAACTTCATGGTCAAATCTAAATAAAGAATTATTTAAAAAAATTGAAATTATACTTATTGTACCTGCAATTAATCTCAATATTATTTCCTAATCACAAATATTTATAATATACTTGTAAAATAAAAATAAAAATAAAAATTATGAGGGTTAGTGACGAGTATAAAATAATTTTTGTATGTAATAATATTGAGATTTTTGTTTAAGCGGCTCACTCGATTTAATTTAAAATATCTCTCACTTTAAAAATATTAAGTTTGAACCCCAAAACTATTTTATTTTTTTTTATTATAGGAATTGCACTAGAAATATTTTAATGTCACAAGCTGAAGAGATATTAATCAATTAATTTTTTAACAAAAGAAATAAATAAAATAATAAAATAAAAAAGGTCAGACTTCTATTCCACTGTATTATCACGAGGACATCCTATATGGAAAGGGTGTCCCTTCCCTGACCTTATTCCTCAGGGAAGGGATGTCTTTTATTATTTTTTTAATTTTATCGTTATTATTTTTTTAATAAAGAAATAATGAAATGAAATGCTTTCTAACATTTGATTCTTCTTATAGCCTTATTTTTATTTGAAACTTAGAATCTTACTTGACTCTATTTCTCATTCATTTCTCTTATAACCTCATTTTTTTATTTTCTCTCAGGAGTTCAAGACTATAAATTATAGGAGTGAGGTTTGTTTTCTATTTTATTTTTTTATAAATATATTTTTTAACTAGCAATAACTATTAATATTCCTAATGCAAGATTAAGGAGAGAAAAGAAGGTGTACCTGATGATGAAGAATTTCCTTTCTCTTTACTTTTTTCTCCTCTTTATTTTATTCTTCTGAATATTCTTCCTTACTTTTTTTTATACTCTTCTTCTTCTTCAAAAATTCTTTCAAAGAAAATTTATTCCAATCTTTATAATTTTTCTTCGTATCTCATTTCTTTTCTCTTCTCCTTTATAGAATTGATGAGAGCCTCTCAATAACATCCTTTTTTTTTATTTTTCAGTGAAATTGATGGAGAAATTGACTCCATGATAGGTGAAGAAATCAAACCCCCACGTGAGAAGTGGAGAAAATATTGTTAAAGGTCATGAAACAAACTTCAAAATTTTCAGTTAAGATTTACAAAATTGAATTTGAAAGTAGCCGCCCATATGGAAAGCGAGAAATAGGAATAGTTGGATACAATTCCTTTTTTATAATTTTAATTTTTATAATTTTATATATTTTTTATTTTAGTTATACTATTAGTTGAACAAAATTGGGTATCAACATACACTATAGAGAATTTGTAAATTTTAAATTAGATTTTAAATAATGAAAATAAGGATAAAATGATTTCCATTTAAATTAAATAAAGATAAAAAATAGAAATTTTTAAATAAAATTAGATGAAGATAGAGATAAAATAACTTCTAAATTTTAAAATAAGAAATAATATTGAGTTCATTTGCAAATTTGTTGAATCCCATTGTAAATTTGTAAAATTTTTTAAAAATAATAGTTCACATGACAATTCTATTCCTTTCATAATTTCTTCCAAAATGCATAATTATCTTTTTTTCTTAAAGGATATGTGAAATAATCAAAGAATTTATTTAATGAAATAAGCCATATAAAAAATATGCTTTTACAGTTTTTTATATATCAAAAATTCGATAAGCTAATGAGAACGAATTAAATTATAAATCTTTAAAAAAAATAGAAATCTAATAAAATAAAGCATTTGTAACCAAAATTGGACAATCAAAATAGAATAATAATAGTATAAAAAAAGGAGTGAAAGAAATCATATAAAAAAATTTATATGGTAGGAGTATTATTAGGCAATTACAAAAAGGTTAAGTAGCAAGATCCCATTAAAAGAGAAAAAAGATGAAGATATAAATTGTCATATTAGAAAAGATGATTGTAAGATATAAAAATAAAGAAACAGAACATAAATGTCATTTGAAGGGCTTTTTGAAAAAAAATTTATGAGACTGAAATAATTTGATATTTATGAATTTTGGTGATAGAAAGTAATTCAAATTTAAATTTTTATTAGAAATTAATTTAATATTAAAAAATAAATTAAAAAGAAATAATAAATTAATACATGATAAATTATGAGAATAACACTTATTATATAAGACAGAAAATATCATAATTAATATATAATATAGAGATTTCAAAGATGGTGATGGGAATGTTTTTGGTATGCACTTTTTATTTTCAATAGAAATTTATAATAACTTATTTTATATTAAAAGAAAGGGTAGGTAATTATGTCATTCTGTAATTAATTTGTTTAATAATTAAAAATTAATATTTTTAGTGATTATCAGAAATTCAATTACAGTTAAAATTCTATCTTCTAAAGCGATTAGCAAAACTTAAATATATTTGAAATTTTAAAATTTTCAAAACTTCCATTATCTGCCGGTGACTCATTCCCTTTTTTTTTTTTTCAACCTTACCAACTTCGGTCTAAACATGGCAATTACCACGATCTTCCCTCATTTCTTTCATTCTTTTAGCAATTCATGACTAAATTATTGCTCCATCTATTTAATGTAATAAATAAATTAACCTATAATTTATTAATCGAATCAATAAATTATAAATTAATTTTTGAATGTATTTCATATTCTATTTTATTGAAAAAATAAGCTTTGATTTAAATTTTTTTACACAAATAATTAATAAATTAACTAACAATTATATCTTATAACTGATAACTAATAAGTTGAAAAAGTATTTGACAAAACTAACTATTGAATTAGTTAAAATTACAAAATAACATAAAAATAAATATATAATTAAAATAATTTATATTTATCTAAAAATTAAATTATATTAACATAATTAAAAAGTTTTAAATAAAAAAATAAGATTTAACATTTAATTAATTATATTTTATAAGCTTGTATATTTATTTAATTATAATTTTTATATTATTATTTATAATAAAATTATATTTATTCAAAATAGAATTAATTATATTTTATAACATTACATATTTATTTAGATACATATTTTTACATATTTATAGTTTAAAATTAGAATATAATTATTTTAAAATTAAATTAATTACATTATATAATAATATTTAAGTTTATTTTATGAAGGGTATAGGTTGTAAACTAATAAAAAATAATAAATTTAAAAGAAATATAAAGAGATAATAATTTATAAGTTATAAGTTATTTAAAATAATTTATTAAATTAAAATTTATTTTTAAACAAATTAATATGTGAAACATATTTAAAGGTTAATTTATAACTTATTAATCAGAATAGAATAATAAATTATAAGTTAACCTCATCAGATTTCCTCTTATTTCTCTCGTTCTCTCAACAGTTTGTCATAGATTATGAGCCAGACCTTCTAAATAGTTCTTCAACAACAAATTGACATGAAAGTATCAATATAGAGTAATGATTTCAAAATCTAGTGCATCATCTATGACGAACTGCAGAAAGATAAGGGAAATGTGGGAAGAACTCAGATAAAAATTAATAAGAATAAAAGAAGAAGTGATGGTTGTAAATAGATAAGTAATGGAAGTTAACTAAAAGGATTATAAAGAGAAAGGGATGGCTATAAATAGATAAGCAATGGAAATTTTAAGGGGAATTCTATGTTACTCATAGAAGTTTGGAACCTATGGGTATGTGGCACAATACAAGTCACTAGATGAGTTGACTTAGTCAATGACTTTCCTCATCTAGTGGTTTATATTGTACCACATACCCATGAGTTCCAAACCCCCATGGATAACATAGAAAGTACTAAATTTTAAAACTTTCAAAATTCCATATTTTTTAATTTTTGTTAACCACTTTGAATATTAAATTTTAATTGTAATTAAATTTCTAAAAACTTATAAAGAAATTGATTTTTAATTATTAAATAAATTAATTACAAAATTATGTAATTATTCACTCTTTTTTATATGAAATAAATTTTTTTAAACTTCTTTGAAAAGTGTAAAGCGGGCATCCGACTTCTCACTCAGTAGCATGGGTTATAAAAAATGCAGGTATCCGCCGAAACAAACACAACAATTCCATCCCTTTTCATCAGCTCCAAAGCCGCATGACAATTACGTGGGGCGTACGGATGTGCTTGCCCAGTGAACGGCAGTCGCAAACTTGAATAGACAACCAAAGAAGAAGAAAAGATGCACAACATAACACCTGTGTTTAGAGGCAGCTGATTATCGAAGACGATTTGTACACTTCCATTCTTGAACATTTAGATTTTATTTACTAATTAATTAATTATATTAACGATTGATTAATTTAATCAATTAATTATATTAATTATTTAAATAAAAATATTTGATAAAATTAAAAACTATTCAATTTAGAGTAATTAAAATAAAAAAAATAGAGAGTATTTATTCCTTTTATATATGTTTGGTTTAAAAATTTTAATTTCCTTTCTCCTTTTTTCTTGAATGGATTTATGCCAAATCAGGACACAAAGATTCTCCCGAGCCTTCTAAGAAATCCCATTTCTTCATTTTAGGTTTTGCACAAAATTTATCGCTCGCTCTTTGCAGATTCATTTATCACTCTTACAATCTCACAATAACAACATTAGGTACTTTTCCTCTCTTTCTCTCTCTATCTCGCTACTTCATGCTTCGTCATTCTTTGTCATCCACTCATTCTTTCAGCTTTGTTCTCAATCGTGCTGCTTTTTTTATTTGTTAATTTCTCAACCGTTTTACAAATATATAAGCATTGGTACAGGGTATTCTACCTAAAAAAAGGAGTTATATAATTCAAGTTATTGTCATTTATTTGTAGATAGGATTTGTATTTAATATTATAAAATAGTTCAGTTGAATTGACAAAAAGGCTCAAAACAAAAATAGGCAACATCTATTGCTAAGTAAGGATCCGGTTAATCTTAGGACAAAATATAGAGAAGTATGGAGAAATTCCTCACCTTAGGATAGGTTGAACGTAGGAAAAATATGAAGAAATTCTAATTTCATTGACTACTAAGTAAGGATCTAGTGATATGATTGAACAACATGCAAAATTAACTTTTTTTAATATAGGGCTTAATTCTCATATCACTAAGATTTTATGTCTTCACTATGAACACACTAATTAATAGTGTGAAAATGAATCAAATACTAAGAAATAACTAAATAGTTAATTCGAGGTTAGTCACTTATTGCTTAATGCTAACATTTACAAGCCATGTAACTACATTTACATTTGCAGAAATATGGAAAACATTACTTGATATCTAGAAGGATTAAACTACATTACCAAGCAACAAAATTAAGAACCCTCCTTGTTAAAGGAAAGCTTCTTCCATATTGTTTCTTATTAGGGGAAATGGGTACAATCTAATAGGTATAATCCTATCTTTCTAATTTTTAAACATTCAAATAAATCTATCAAAATCAGAAGAAAACAATAAAAATTATATAAACACAAGCTAATTAAACTACTCCAAAAGCTTGAAATTATGAAACACTAATCTAATAGGCATATTAAATATGCAATAGAGTACAAAATTCACAAAATGCAAAATATTTCATCAAAAATACCATCAGGAAAAATAGGGAATAGTATTAAACCTTCAACAACTATGAAGAAAGGAATGTAAAGTACATAACAGAGCTTAAAGTGGATAAAAGACATAATGCAAAGAAAAGTATTAAATGCTAAATGCTAACAACAAAGCTTGTGATGGATGAATGATGAAAAAGGGCATGTTTAGCCTGTGGTAATGTTGCTAAAAGGTAACAACGTGCAACCTAAGGGTAACTACGTGAGAGGTTGAGAATGAGATGAGAGCACCAAGGTTTTTGTAATTCTTTCTACGACAAAGGTAAAATGCAGACAAAAACAAAGAGTTAATTTGATAATTTTTTTCTAATTTATTTTTAAAATTATTAGGTTACTAAAAGGACAAACAATAGTATATACACATGTATTAATTTATATGAATAAAAATTGTAATTTTATAATCTTAGAATTTGTAATTTCATAACCTTGGAGCTCTACAAGGCCAAGCAGCCTATTATTGCACCATCTTTAAAATTTATGTGGAGTTACACATGTAATTTTATATTTGTGGTCTACTAGGGAAACCTAATGCTTAAAATTTGCCATCCTTGTAACAAGAGAAATACTACCTTACTCCTGAAATAAGGAGAAACCTACTTTAGGAATAACATAGCATTTATCCTATTATAGAGAGGACATGTTACCAAATTTCCTAAACATTATGCTCTCCTGCCACATAAGCAGGTCATGTAAGTCATTCCCATTCATCAGGTGGGGCTATATTTATCTGCACCCCTAACTACACTAAAAAGCATATGACTAATGCATAACACCCAGCACCCAAATACCATTTTAGTGCAATTTTTATCACACTTTGTTGACCACAATTGATTTAATCAAAATAATTTTATGCAAATGGGTAAAACAAAAAAAAATTATCATATATCTTACACATAACAATTGGAAGTAGAACACTAGACAAATTAACAAAAAGATTACAAGACCATTAGTAATAAGTATTAATACACAATCCAAAATACAAATTGCATGAAATTATGTAAAGATCATTTCAAAATCACTAATACAAAGAATAGAGTTCATAAGACATGAAGGATATATAGGATGCCAATATATCAAGAACAAACAAGTCATACAGATTACTTAATTAGTATGAAGCTACTCCTTGAATACATGTTATGCAAAATAGAATTAGCTATTTATAACAATAATAGATAGTTAAAACTAATATATAAATGAAATAAACATGGCCTAAAATAACTTGTGTTATCTTAGTTTCTATAGTACAAATGTAGTCTTTTGATAAATTTCTCAATTGTATTAGTTTCATGCATTGACAATAACCCTCAGAACACAAACATTTATATATAAGGAAAATAAATAAAAAAGTTTGTATGATAAATTGATCACTATAATTAGTACAAAACATTTTTAAAGTTACAACAAATCATTGTTAACTGCTCCCTCTATGAGTGTCAGACAAATTTACATATTTCACTTTATTTTTATTTTAATAAATTGATGATTGTAAGGCAAACTCATTACTACTTTTTAGTTTGAATTGCTCAGTTGAAGAGGTAAATAAGCATGCAAATTTTTTTGAACAAGAATATTACAAATTCTAATGAGAGAACTAGAATTTGGCTTTAAAGATTTGAGATTTGAAGATAGTCTTTGTTATTCAAGATTATTCCTTACTCCACATTTCCTTGATGACTTTAAAATTGTGTTGGTTCCCTTCCATTCTACTTAGTTTTACTTCTTTTGGAGATTGCCATATTGTTGGAATTATAATTTTTTATACATTTAAGTACCTCAACCACATTAATTTATTGTTATTGCATGATACTCCAATTATTATTATGTTTTTTTTAAGAAAATGTATCAATTGCAACTTTATTTATTACATAGCACATGGCTTTGCATATGATTGTTGTGTTTTTCTTCTTTATTTTTATAGGCCTATGGATATATGGAATAAGCTTGATGTTAGTGTCACTTTTTGGAATTTATATTGAATTTCTTAACTAATGTCTTTAATACAATATATACAAAAATGGATCATTTTGGTTCATCATTAAGAAAGAGAAAAGAAATAAAATTTTGTCAGTACATAATCATAATGATTAATGTCATCATATTGCTGTATTTGATGTGGTATTCAATAAGATGATTTATAATGCATAACAATTAGAAGAAAGGAAAAGGAATAAAAGAAAATAAAAATGACAAACTTAAATAGATTTATAAGAGAGAGTAATATTATGTGTAGGACTCATCTTTGAATGAATCGATAGATGTTTAATGTATCTTGTGAGATGGTTAAAGATATTAGAGGTTTAAATGGGACAAAAAATATGTCTTTAAAAGAGATTCTTGCAATATTTGTAAACAAAGTGGCATATCGACATAAGAATAGAACTATTAGTGATTATTTTTATAGGAGTGATGAAACAGTGAGTATACAATTTAACTTATATTTAAATGTTATCCTAAAATTGCACAATAAGGATGATAGATAGAAGTATTTCAAAGTACTATGTATCTTATCTCATTTTAGTTTTATATGATTTATGGTATTGCATAATCTAAATTTCATTTTGATATTTCTTTTGTAGAATTATTTAAACACTTTTGATGGTACATAGTGTAACTATGCCTTCTGAGGATTGATTTAAATATTGAACATGAAAAGGTAACCTTGTAATGAATATCTTAGGAGTATGCTCACCGAATATGGAGTTTATATATGTGTTACTTGGGTGGGAAGGATCAATATATGATAATTGAGTCCTTCGAGATGCTATTTCTAGGCCTAATAATTTAAAAGTTCTCAAAGGTAAATTTGATTAATGATTACATTTTTTTAATCTAATTCTATATAAATGAGTATATTATAAAGTAATTATTTAATGTATTAAAGTTACTACTACTTATGTGATGCGAGGTACACTAATGGAGAATAATTTCTTACACCATATAAAGGGCACCTTTATTATCTTAGAGAGTGGAATTGTGATTGTTAACCATAAAGTGTTGACAAGTATTTCAACTTAAGACATGTAATGGCTAGAAGTGTGATAGAGAGATGTTTTAGTTTATTGAAAGGAAGATGGGTTATTCTTAGAAGCCTTTTTTAGTTTTCTTTACAAACACATGATTGTATTATTTTGGCATGTTACCTATTACACAACTTAATAAAAAGATATATGCCACTAGAATTCATTGAGAAGAAGAAATATATAAGAAGGAAGAAAATAATGATGATGATAATGATGATGAAGACGATGAAGATGAATTCATCACCTTTATTACAACATCAAACCTTTAGACGAATTTTAGAAACACATTGGTTCAAAATATGTTCAACAATTGCAAAGTTAGAAATAGGGCTTAGGGTATGATAATTAGCATTGTATTTATTTTCTTTAAGTTCTATTTAACTTAGTTATTTGTTGATATACTTTATTATATTTGTGTTGCTTTTGATTGGGGATTGTACTATGTAAATTACACTATTTACATTATTGAAGTATATTTTTCACCATGATAAATATGTATTTATATTCTTGTATTACATTTGTGTGCTTTATTGTGTTTAAATATGTCTTAGGATGGAAAAAAGTAGTGGAAGCATCAATGGAAGAGGTAGAAATATGCAATTTTGGAGTTCCTAAAAAATAAAGCTCTTATAGCTATTTTGTAAAAGTTATGCACTAGTCCACATTAGAGAGGTGATGGTGGTTTTAGAAATGATTATATGACCCATTTGGAGGAAATGACATGCAAAATAATTTTTGATTGTGGTTTAAAAGTTTTCCCTCACATTGATTTTAGGTTGAAAACTCTTATTGAAAAATTTAAAGCTATTTGTGAAATGTTGGGCAATAGTAGATTCAAATGGGATGATGAAAAGAAAATGATATTTATGGAAAGAGATATTTATGATAAGTATTGTAAGGTAAACTTGCAAGATATTTGAATTCACTGTATGTTGTTAATATTTTTTTATATATTAACCTTTATTTTTACTTTATTTTATAGCATCATGCTAATGCCAAAAATTTTTATAGAGTGCTATTCCCATATTTCCACAAAATGATGGAAATTTATGATAATGATTATACTACGAGAAAAAATGCCAAGACCTTTCAAATGCCTTACACAATTTGGAAAAAAAAAGAATATGGCTATTGACATTGATGCATTTAATAGTATAGATGTTGATACAAGTATTGATAAAACACAATCTATTGCAAAGTTTGCTCCTCCCTCCAAAAAAGCAAAAAAAGAAAAGCCTCAAAAGAGAAAGAAAAGTAAGAAAGTGATTAAGTATACAAATAGTTTGAAGTTGACATGCTTGCAAACTTTCATGAAAAATATGAATGTCCACCTTTCTATTATGGCAAATGCTTGATTATATGTACAAGAATGAGAATAAGAAATAGCTGATAAGAATGGTAAAGTGGTGGATGAATTGTTCCAATTAGAAGGATTAACCATTATTCAAGCTTTAGAAGTTATCATCATTGTTACTATTCAACTAAACAAGCTCAATATCTTTTACCAATGTCTTGCTTCTCTTAAGACTTGCTTCTCTTAAGAAGCAATATGTTTTAAGCTTTCTTTCAGGTGCCAATGGGTCATCTTAGATATATGTGACAATTTATGCATATGGTTTAAACATGAGTTTGATGGATGATTTTTGAAATTTGTGTTAGATGACCTATTTTTTGGACTTTGTGTTAAGTAAATTTATGGTCAAAACCTAGTTATTTAGATTTTTTGTATCTTAGATATTATATATTTTGTAAATGATGTAAATGCTTTAAATTGTATAATTATAAGTGATTAATCCATTGATTATAATATTCTTTTATTGATATAGTTTCTTGATTTAATGTATGCGATATAAAAAGGGGGTAATTTATGTGATTATATAGGAAATTAGTTGATTCCCCATTAATAAACCAAACGATAATAAAAGGAATCAAAAGAAATTTTATTTCCTTTTCTGTTTAAACTAAATAAACTAAGTAATCAAAAGCTACTCCTTTTATCCCTAATTCCCTTTTCTGATTTCATTTCCTTTCTGCAATGAACCAAATGGTCCTTTAGTTGTTTATGATTAACTATTTAAATGTAAAATAATATATAAAGATATGAGTATATTTTATGAATTATTTAATTTTTTTATTTTAATATTTTAAATTCTATATATTATTTAATAGATTAAATTTTCTTGTGAATAATATACTATTGTAATTTATTATATATTAAATTTTTTAAAAATTAAATTAATTTTTTTATAATTATTAAATTTATTTTTAATAAATTAATAATTATAATTATTTAATTTTTATATAAAGATAAATATTATAATTTTTCATAGGTTGATAGTGAAAGAAATAGGAAGAGAGGAATGATTGATCTAATTTTTTTTAGGAAGGAAAATACAAAAATTAATTAGAAATAATTTAATCATTTTACAAGTTTTTTATGCATTAGCTAGTTAAAAATGCTGGTTCTCCTAGCATTTTTCTAATGGAAAATTGAAAGACAATTAACTACTTAAATTAGCTGATTGTCAAACATTAAAATTATTTAATTTAATAAGTTAATTAATCAATTTTAGTCAAATTACCCAAAAATCATTTAAAAAGTCATTTACAAAACATATTTTTAAGCCTAAATTTTCAATTTGACTAATGGATTTTTTTGTCCTTTAAACTTCTTCCCCTGCAATGGCCTTAAGGCATTCTGCACACGTTGATATATCCAGTCATATCTTACTTCATGGATGCCATGTACAAGCTAAATACTAATACTGCATGCTACGCTGATATACCTACCCAATTTGACAAAGCACTTGGTTTTTGTGGCCTTAGATATTGTCTTTCAAGTTAAAAGTAACCTCCTGCATTTATATCTCCAATATGGTCCATTTCACAAACCACCCAAAATCATTTCCATACATATCATTTAATTTTTGCATATGATCTGATGGAGCGCCAACTTTCAACTAACCATCTGAAAATATCCAAAATGATGGACAAGTCTGGTTCATCCAGTTCAATTGACTCCATGCCACTTCGTTCTAGGTACCACCTCTATACAAATATAGGTATGTATTCTATGAGGGGATCTTCACATTTACTCTCATTCTGTCTTTTGATATTGCTGACTTAATTATTAGACCTATAACAATGCTTTCATATTTTGCAGGTACTCTGAATATAAAACTCCAAACAAATCGGTAATCACCGTGTAAGTATACAGAACAAAAGTAGCCCCCTGGCGTAGAATTCCTCAACCAGACTGCTGTCATTTATCCATAAGTCCGTTTTCAAATATGTCATCCAGAATACAGAATACAGATTTTAGCCCATGTAATAGAAATTCAATACTGAGGGAAGCAGAATTGAATTCACAAAACTGAATATCAGTTTCAAACCTACCAAATTAGCCTATTTAAGATAATGCAAAAGCTTACTTCAGCCGATCTAATATAATTTGTAGCATCAGGATCACTAAGAGAAAGTCAATTTAGAGGAGTTTCAACTAGTTGAATATATAGAAAGTCTTCCTCAGAAAATAGTCACCATGCAAGATGATGCCACAACATAAATCGAAATCTAGCAAAGATAACAGCTTTCAGTGACGAATCTATCACAAACATAATGTCAATGTACTAAAAACCTAAGGCATCAAATCAACTCATTGAGTAAGCAATTACTTCGAAAACCGAAATTTGCTGCTAAAACAAATCAAAACTACCCTTTTCAAAAATCGGCCAAAAACGATCAGAGCTATTTTAGTCTTAATTATTATGGAATCAAAACCCCTATAAAGGCAAGAAATTGGAGTAAAAAGTCAAAACAGAGCACACTATTCAATCAATTGGTCTTCGGATCCGGCATCGGGAACAGACTGGCTCCGGTACCCCTTGGCGGCGAGAATCCCAAGAACTTCTGCAAATTCGTTCGAATACTAATAGAACACAATAAGTAAAGGAACGCCATTGAGCAATCCGTTGGATCGTTGCCCTGCAATCCTCGATGGCTCATCTTCATGAGAAGCCCGAAAGGCTTGAACGGCAATTTCGCAACCACCTTACCTTCAAAGAGCGAATTGAGCAGCCCAAAGACGACGAAGAGAACCAGAGCCACCACACCACCGGATTTTAACTTGAAGAGGGACAAGTCGCGGCTGGATTCCTTGAGGCTGGTCTCAACGCGGTCGATCTTCTTGGTTTTGGATTTTTTGAGGTTGATTTTGTTCGTGTCTGTCTTCATGGTCTCGAGTTTCTTGGCGGCTTTGTCGATGTTGGATCGGAGATTCTTGTAGGAGTTGGTGCGGTAGATAAGTACCCATGAGATGGCTTCGCAGACAATGGCTGTGCAGATAGAGATGCCCACAACAGTGAGGCTGTCTGAGTACGTGAAATTTGAGAAAGAAGAAGCCATGAAAGGAAAGAGAGGAAGCTAAATCAACGAGAAAACAGTCTGGTCTGAATTGTTGCGGTTTCAGATTTTATATCGGAGCGTGACTGCAAATCGGCGGGTCGGGTTTTTGCTTCGATGTTTACTGAGTTTCAGTGTCTTCAGTGAAGAAGCCTCGTTCATAATTGAGGGAGGTTTGAAGCCCGCACAGCTCTCAACAATTTCTTATGAAGGATTTCTTTATATTTTTTTATATTTTTAAAAATATATATTCATCCATCCCAAAAAATATCCTACAGTTTTATAAAATCTTTTTAATAATTTATATTTTAGCCACTTCATAAATTTCTTGCTAGCTCCGCTGCTGATGAAATCCAATTGAGTTTAGAATAATATATTAATATAAATTTGATTGAGGCTTTTCAATTTTATTTTTCAAATATTTAATATTTTAGTTATATTTTTTAGAATCCAATTAACTTAATTACTCATATGAAGCATTTTTTTTAGCTGATACATACTATACTATTTTCAAGGTTGAACAGAATTTATTCATATATTCTTAACCGTTCATTTTTAACCGAAAATCAAAGGTTAAATGTGGGTCTAAAATTTGATAAGAATGAGTGACAAATTTCTTAAAGAATATCAGTTAAGGATTAATATGATTAAAAATATTTTAGCAACTATTAACCGTAATTAATTTTTTTTTTAAAATAAAAATATTATGAAGAATGTAATTTTTATATATACTTTTACGTTAATATAAACTTTATCTGATGTAAGTAAATTTTCTTTTTTGTTTGTTTTCTTCTATTGAGATATTATATCGATTGTTTTCTTTTATTTTTTTAATGTCATTTTTATTAAAAAAAGTTATTATTCTATTCAAATATCAAATTTAAAAATAAATAGAGAAAAATATTACATTAACATAAAGAATTTATTATTCTATTCAAATATCAAATTTTAAACATAAATAGAGAAAAATTATTATTTTAGCATAAAATTTTGAATTTATTTCTTATTATCATTAAAATTTAATAAAAACAATTATTTGTGGATAACTATTCTTAATCATAGATAATAAATATTTATAATTAAGAATGGATCGGGTTGGTTAGACGATAAAAAAATAAATTGAACCTTCTTAAGATCGAATAAAGTATAACAGCTTAAAAATTTTCATTAATCAATTTTATCTATTTCGTGCTCGCCCTACGATTTCGGCTCAAGTAAAAATTTACTTCTAGTTATGAAACACATTTCATGTCAAATTTCATTTAAAAAGTGATGTTACACACTAAAATCATGGCTCTTATACAGAGTTCGGTTACGTGCTCTTTTAAATTTACTTTTTCTTATAAATTGTGAAAACATAAATCTCTTTGCCTTCTTAACCTGAACGTCATTGAGTGGTGAATTAATAGTAAACAATTAAAATAGTATAGTAAACATTTTAAAATTTTCTCATCATTAGTTCAAATAAGTAAGAGTGTATCAAACCTATTTTCTCGTGTATATTACTATAAATAAAAGAGAACAAAAAAGGCATCATGCAACAACAATATATTCCATCGTATCAATTCCGTTAAGTAGCTCGGCGAGCATTGACGATTCCTAGTGTGGGCAACGGTCGGATTTGACCGGTTAAGTAGCTTCTATCAACCACTCAAATTTATCCGTTAACACGAGATCGATTGATTAAGTTTCTTAAACTGATCAACTCGATTTTAATTGATTCAAAGTGGCCTTTAACGGTGGCCTTTCTATTCAATTTTTTTGGTTGTCATGTACACTGCAAAATCATAAATCAGAAGGAACCACAAAATTCAAGAAGATAAGTTTAAACATTTAGAATAATATTTAAAGAGAAAAAAAAAAGGACAAAACAAAATTACTGTGATGAGAAATTCCAAAAAACATTTGCACTTTGCTTGTAAACATTGAAGTAAGAGAGAATCTTGATATTTCCATGGAAAAACTGAAAAATAAACCAAAAAAAAAAACTACAAAATGGTGTGAACTTGTTGATGTGGTTGAGTTTTGGAAAGTTTGCTTTATTGGTTTCTTGATCCAACAAACAGACGAAGCATTTGATTTGCCATTGATGAAATTTTCTGGCTCATTTGCAATTACCACAAAAAGGGTTGGAAGTGGATGGATGATTCTGGAGAGCAACTTTGTTTCGCGGGTTTTCAATAGGTTGTCTGGCCATTCGAAAACAAATAATAGAATGGGCCGAGCCTTTTATGCCATAAAATAATGGCATTTTATTCTTTTTTCTCAGTCAGTTTTCGGTCAATTACAATTAAGCCCCAATATTTTGAAATCAATTGATAATTCAAGATTCATCATAATTTTAATTCGCCACCACCTGAATATTAACCTCAACTTGCTCCCGTCCGTTTTGTTTCGATATATGACAGGCGGTTTCAGTTAGTTGTTTAAACTCTGCCCACCCTTACTTAGTGTATTAGTGCAAAAGTTTTGCACTTTTTGATTTTGGAATGATTAATAATTAACTGATTATATTAATAATTAATTAATATAATTTAGCATTAGCTAATAGTAGATAATATTAGTTATTTGAATAAAAATAATTATTTATATGTAAAATAATATATAAGAATATAAGCATATTTTATAATTTATTTAAATAATTATTTTATTTTAATAATATTTTTAATTTATATATTATTTACTAAATTAAAATTTTTAAAATATATATTATTATAATTTATTATTTATTAAATTATTCTTCAATAAATTACTACATTTTATTATACTTGTTAAAAATTTTAAAGAAGAAATAATTATAATTTGTTATAATTATTTAATTTTCTTTGAAAAAATAAATATATTTAGGTATCCTTATCTATTTTTATATTATTTTGTATTAAGTTTTCAATATACTTCGTGTGTGTCTACATGCACATGTGTGTATTATAATGGTTATATAATTTTTCATATTATACATATTTTTTCATTATCAGATTTTTTTAAGAAGGAGAAAACTTGATAAAAAATAGTTATATAATTTAGATTAAAAACCTATTTTGGTTCTTGTCAAATTCTATTTTTATCAATTTTGCCTCTCACTAAAATTTGTATCAATTTGGTTCCTGAAAATTAATTTCATTTTAAATTTTAGTTCTTTTATCATGGGTAGACATAAAAACTTAACAACTTGTCTAACATAGCATTGTTAACTTGTATATGCTCCTTTCATCTCTTCTATATAGGAAAAATTGGGTTGGAAAAAATGAAATTAAGGATTTGAAGCTTTAAGTTAAAATCCTTTGATTTTATGATAAATAAGACAAGTTGATCATTTCTAGAACCTTCTTTCATCTTCTTCATCCACCAATAAGTAGACAATGTACTTATGTTTCATATTTTACAAGATTTTGTGCTAGTAAAACTAATTGTTCGAAAAAATTTAAGGGATTTGAGGTTTGATTGTGTGAATTGTGCTTATAATGGATGATTGCAGTGTTTTATGACTTGATTATGAGTTTAGTTGATGGTATTGTGGTGACATTTGGTTATGTTGCTATGTATAAGTTTAGATTAGGGAAACTTAACCATTTGAACAATGTTTTTTTTCAAAAAATCCATGTATTTGAAGTTGATACTTGGGTATAAAATTGAGTATAGCCCTAAAGTTGCTTTTTAGAAGCCCATATTCAAGTATCCTACTAGAAGGGCTCTCTAGATGGCCATATGGGAATAAATACTCAAATATGACATTCAAAGTTGCTTTCTAAATATCCATAAATAAGTATATATTTGAGTAAGGTATTTTAGGTTGCCTTTAATTGTCCATATGCAAGTATATACTTGAGTGTGAAGGCTAGCCTTCGCTCCTAGACCTATACACTTGAGTATATACTTAAATGTTACCCATGTTTTACCCAAATTAATTATTCTATAATATTTTAAAGTAGTGCATGTTTATATGGCTTTAATATTTGTATTATGGACTTATGATTATTGTTAATTATAATTTTGATGGTGAAACACTTGGTTAAGATGAGAAATGTTATGAAATATGATTGTGGCTTGTATGTGAAAAAGGTATGTGGTAAAATGAATTGTAATATGATTAGTACCAAATTTGAAACATTTTTTGAGTGGATAAAAATGGTCCTAAAGGAATAAGGTTAGGCGTGGGAATGAAAAAGGATGAATAAAATATATAAGGAGATTTATATAATTTCCATTTTATTTTTATTAGTTATGAATATTAATACTATTGAATGATGTGAATGTTTTGAAGATAGGAAATGATATGGATGGAAAGGTGTTGTATTTCACACACACCAATATGTTTGTATGAATTTTTATTTAAATAAATTATTTACTTACCAAATCTTAAACTCATTATTTTAATTATTTATTTTTTCATATGCATTTATAGAAGGTCCTTGATCTCTACCAATAGTTTAGGAGTGAAATGCTCTAGTGCACATCTTTTTAAGGCAATCATAGATGCCTACGATGCCTACAATACCAAACTCTTCACAAAGTCTCTCGTGATCATCAAAATATACTTCTAGATATGGATTTTTTTAAAGAAATGAGATTGGAAATTAGGTTTTTGGTTAGGACTACAAAGAAGGCTTTGCAAGCAACATTAGAGAAGTTGAGATTTGAAAGAGAAGAGGATTTGAAAAAGGTTTTTGTTGTGAAATTGAGGATGAAGATGATGGTTCCCCAAATCTGCAAAGAGAAGGAAAAAGAGATAAAAATAATAAAAATGAAATAAAAAATAAAAAAATAGAAGACAGCATTCACGGTGTAAAAGAGATGGGCAACACATCACCTTCCATATATCGCTAAGTAGGCAAAAATTGAATTATTTTGCAACTAATTAGCATTTTCCTTTGGTAATTGAACGGACAAGTGATGAAAGGATTAAAATTGCATCAAACAAATATTTAAGAGGAGTAAAATAGATTATTTTAAAAAAAGAAGGCTAAAATTGAATAATTTATATTTTGAAAGATGAAAATTGTATTTAAACTTTTTTTTTATTACCCCACAAGAGAGACGGCAGATGGACCTAGAAGTTGTTTCACTTTATTTTTCCAATATAGGCCAATTTTATCATGTGTTAAATAAAACCCAATACATATATGAATTGTGAATAATTAGATCGAATGTTTTATTACTTAAAAAAATTTAATGAGTTATTAGGTTATATATATTGAGTAAAATTCAATGCTCGGAAGAACTTACTTAAATATAACCCAGGCAAATTGCACAAGAGATCTAAGGATAGGAAATTTACTTATGGGAAGCCCGTTAGGCGTTAGCCACGGAAAAGCCCGTCTTGCTTTTGGTGATTAGGGAAAAGCTCGTATTACTGTTGCCCTCATTTGGCTCATCATTGGGAAGGTGATCATAATTAAAAACAATACACGGGAGAACTTTTTTCCTTTTCAATTTTTTTACGATTAATTGCAAAATAGTTTATTTAATTATGAGTGGTTGAATTTTATCCTTTTTATTTTAAAATTTGAGAAACCATCTCTTTAAAGTACGCAAATTTAAAATTAACTTTTATCTTCAACTTAATTAATTATTTTATAAAATCATATAATTTTTTTACAAACCTTTTAAATGAAAATTATGATATTTTAATATATTAACTTATTTCACTTTTTTAGACATAATTTTTCAATTCATTTGAAGTATTTAATTATAATCCCATAATCTTATTTAGTAATTAACTAATTATATTAATAAATTTGATCAGCTGATAATATTATATATTTATATAAAGATGTTTAATAAAATTAACTATTTATTATTAATTATTTGCATATAAAATAATATATAAGAATATGTATATATTTTATAATTTATTCAAATATTTTTTATTTTAATAATACTTTAGATTATAACATATTATTTATTATGTTAAAATTTTTTAAAAAATATATTACTATAATTTATTATACTTATTTAGTTTTCCTTTAAAAATGAATAATTATAATTTTTTAATTAAGAAATACTTGTAATATTTTAATAGATGTATTAACTATTAAAATTTATTTTGTAACTATTTTTAATATTAAATTTAAAGTCCATATGTTTATCATTAAAAATATTAATAAATTACATATTTTAAATATAAAAATATATATTTCATAAGTAATATCATCTTGTTATTTCTTTTTTTTAATCTGTATTATTTTTTAATTCAAAAAATATATCATTTTGCAAAAGATTAATAATTTTCTCAATTCATTTTCTATTATTCTTTATAACATGAAATATATATTCTCTTCTTTTTTATACAATTTGATAGAAGAACATGATTATATTCATGCAAAATTTTAGTGTTATGTAAATATTTTAATATAATTTTCTATACTTATTTAGTTTTTACTTAAAAATAAATAATAAAAATTTATTTATATATTAAAATTTTCTCTAAGAAAGAGATAAATATAATTTTATATTTTCTTATTTATTAAGGATGAAAATGTAAAAAAAATTATTATTATGGACAGAAATGTATTTTTTTATATTAAATGTAAATCAATTATTTTAAAAAATTATTATTCTTAATTTTTTTAAAATAAATATTTGATGACTAATAAACTGATTAAAACAACTATTTACCAAATATTTAAATTAGTTAATTTACTTGATTCAATAGATAAAAGTATTCAAATTAACTAAAAGCTAATTAAAAAGTTGTTTATCAAACACTCTTTTCATGTTTAACTTAATTTTTATAATTATATAATATTGAGATTATTTACAAGAATAATTTTAAAGGTTTCAAAGTGAAAGAAAAGAAAATCCACTCTTTCAAATTTGAAGAATGAGGAGATATTATACAAAGATTGTTAACCTCTAAATCCATATAGGCTCGCAACTTTTGCTCTTTCAATTGAATAAAGAAAAATCATATTATCAAATCTGAGGATTATAAAAATATTGAAGGGCAATTATATAATCTTAATAAAAATATCAATTTAAGATATTTAAATTATTTTTATTCACCTCTTTTATCTCCATAATAAATATACTTATTAATTGATATAATTGTTAGTAGTGATAAATTAACTTTAATATTTTTTATTATTCTATTACTATTAAATTAATAGTATAATTTTTTCATGAGGTTGCTAACAAGAGAGAAAAGTGTTTTTCCTATTAAATAAGAACTCACCACCAGTGAAATGTAATTTTACCTTAGTAATATAACATCTACATCATACCAATAACTCAATTAAACCAAAAAATTCGTATTTTATGGATTTTAGAAAAAAAAAGAAATAATTCCATGTTAACTAACAAATATTATTCGCCTACTCTCTATTAATAGATAATAGGATAATTTGTAGACTATTAGACCTTCTCAATGTCTATAAAAAAGAGTTTAAATTTGTTTCATTGTCAATATAAAATATTTTATATAGTCAATAATGGTAAAGATGATATGTTATTAAAAAAAGTAATAGTAATTGAGGATTTTTAATAATAATAAAGAAATTCTTAATAATTTTTTATTAACATAACAATATATGAGTAGGCCATAGTATAAAATTATTTTTTCACTTACAATGAATCAAATTAAAATAGTAATAAATTAAAAAAAATTGAGATAAAAATAATTTATGCAAAATTTTAATAAAATTATGAAGGATCAATAAGATAAAATTGTATTTTATATAAACTTTAGCACAAAAAATTTTGAAAAATAATAATTGTATATATGGATAGTGGTGTACTGCATCTAGAGAATAAAACAAAACATCAAAATTCTTGATGATAAAATTAAAAGTTTAAATTTTAATAAATAATAATCAATTTAAAATTATTTTTAAATTTATAATTAAATATTTTTTATTTTTTATTAATGACTATAATGTATCACATTATCCTTCAAAGTACATTTTACATTTTAAAAGATTCAATGCCTTATATGTTCAATCTTGAATTCATTAAAAAAAAATACAAAATACCTCATTTAATTTTGGAGTAATTGGAAATCATCCCTTACCTTGTAAATTTAGAATTAATACTCATTGTTAACTTAATTTATTATTTTTTTAAATTAAATATTTTTTGTGAACTTTTTAAACAAGAATAATAATATTATATTATGTTAGTTTGTCTTGCATCTTTTTCATAAATAATCTCTATTTCATGTAACTAATAGAAATTAAATTAAATATATAAAGTTTTAATTAAATATTTTAAAATGTGTTGTGGAATTATGTGAAAAATGATAAAATTTAACCCATATACATTAATATTATTATTCTTGCTTTAAAAAATTACGAAAAAATTATGTAATATGATAAAATAGTTAATTTAGTCAAGGATAAGTGCTAATTTTAAGTGTTACGAAGTTTAAGAGGTAATTTTTAAGTTATCAAAATACAAAGAGGTAAAGTCCAATTACTTCAAAATTGAAAGTGATATTTTACAATTTTTCCATTAAAAAAAAGGAAAGAGCTCAAGCTCATAAATTTGAATAACCCCAACTTGAACTCTAACCTAACTTGAACATAGGTCTAAATGAGATTATATAAACTTACTTGATAATTATGTTATTTGACCCAAATTTTTCATTGAACTTAATATATTCAAATTCAAATACTAGAAAGATAATAAATATGAATTTATACTAACTTATACAATTTTACCTAAATAACTTATTATTTTATCCAAATTTAAACACATAAAAACTTATCATTAATAAATAAATCAAGTAATAGATATTTTATTTCATTTTACTAATTAATAAAAAATTTTATACAATAATGGAATAATTCAAAAATATCTACATAATTATCATATAATATCAATAATTATATTTAACAAAACTAAAGCATTATACTTCCTCATAAAATTTTAATAATTATTAATATGATTAATTTTTTGCATTATATTATTTATATATAACATATAGATTAAATATATATTTTTTATCATTAGACTTGTTAATTATTCAAATTAAATAATTTGAAATTCAAATTTAATTTGTTTATCGATCAGGTTCAGTTTATTTAGCTTTAATTTATTTAAAGTCAAACATGAAATCAAACTTTTTACAACTTAATGTTTAACTATTCACAAGTGTAGCTTAATTTATTTTTTTTTCCTGATATATTGACAATGACAAAGCTTAAACTTAAACCTTCTAGCAAAATGCCATTAAGTCACAATTAACAGCTTAATAATGACTCATTTATGCCCTTAGTTAATATATAGATTAATTATTGTTAATTATTTATTAAAATACTATAAATAATATTAAAAAATAAAGTTCTAAATTATAGTTGTGGTTGCGATTACAAGGTGGCTTTTGCGATTGTGAATTTAGCAGAAGCAAAATATGAATCAAACATTGCAGCCATAAAATTTTATATTATGTACACAATATATAATAAAAATTATATGCAAATATTAATTCATATTATTTAATATTTATTTTTTTAATTCAACGTAGGAGAATTCTAAATTATCTCTAGAGATTTAATACCAGAAGTGATGTGGCAAAATACAGATTATTGAATAAGATTATCAAATCATTATCAAGATTTTTGGTAATCTTATCTAATACTTTTTTATTTTGTCGCAATACCTCGAATACTAAATCTTTAAAGGTACCTTAGCAAGCACCTTCAACATAATATCATATAAGATTAAATAGAACTTATTTGTAAATAAAATATAAAAAATTTAACTCTTATTTTATGGAAAAATTCATATAAATAATCATATTGCGGTTACTGGGGTCGTTGCCGACGCAATGCACAACGTTGCGATCGTTGCGGCCGCAACGCATTGCCATCTGTGTGATTTAATAAAATATCATAATTAGAGATTACGTTTTGTCCAATTAAATCCGTCAAGGATGAGATTGAAAATTCAAATTAATCGGGCACCAAAAATAATATATATATATATATATATATATATATATATATATATATATAATTAAAATAGAATTTTAGTCGTGTATATATAAAAAATTCCCTGGGAGTGGGACGAGAAATCTAAAGTGATGGGGGTAGTATAATAAAAAGCCTTCAATGCCTTTTCTGACATTGACTCAAAGATTAAAACACGAAGTTTATTGGCCATTAAAACCGTGACGTTATTATTTATGTTTCAAACTCAAGTTTTTGTTTTAAGCTATATATAGTAACTGCCACAAAATCAAAAGGCGTCCCTTTTTTCTTATTACAAAAACAGATCAATTGTTATGTAAACCAATCAAAGCTTACTGATAATTTTTTTATAATAATAGAATAATTCTATATAAAGCTTCAGCTCTTAAAAAATTAAGCCATTTATTGATTGAATTTTTTAAATCTTAAAATAAATAAATTAAATAAAAAATGTAAATTTTAATATAAAAAAGTAGTTCAAAGATTAAACACTCATATTTTTTTATGAAAAAAAATCAGCTTCCGTTGAATTATCCCAAGAGAATGAAGACATTGATGGTAGTGCCAAGAGAAGAGAAGGTGAGCTTGGATTGAAGTAATGTCCAGAATGCTTAGGAGCTATGTGCCTGTCTCGTGAGAATTTGTTGCCTAGAATGAGACTTTTACCGTATAATTGAAATGGGATTTGGCTGACATGCATTTTAAAAGATAAAATGTATCATTAAAGTCATTAATAAAAAATTAAGAAAATAGATAATTATAAATTTAAAAATTATTTTTTTATTTATTATTATTTATAAAATTATGAGTTATTAATTTTTTCATTAATAATTATGATGATGCATTTTACTCTCTAAAGTATATTTTATACTTTAAAAAAATCAAATCCAACTGAAATGATTAAGAATAAATATTCTTACTTTTATTAATTATTATAATCTTTTAAATTACTAAAATATAATTTAAAAAGTTTATATTGGTTGAAAATGATATATATTGACACATCATAAAATTTTATTTACTAACCTTTTTTATGGGCAAGTAGGGTGAGCCAATAAACGGCAAACCCTTTCTTAAAATAGAATTTTCAAGGGTAAATTCATGACTTTCAAATATAAAAAATTTTAAAATTTGATTTGCTACTACTGAATTAATCAATTATTAATAATTATTTACACTTTTTAATTTCGGATAAAGGGGTTAAGCATTTTTCACTAAAATGATGTATATTTTTTTAATCATTTTATATTATTCCAAAATTTAAGATTTGTCATGATAGAAACCAAATAGTCCAATAATAATTTCTCTAGGAAATTTATGTTCATGATAGAAGGTCGCATTGACTTCGTGGCTCTTCTCCATTGTTGAAAAGAGACTTGCATAAGAATAAATGGGTTGGTTGTTGACTAATTTTAAATCTTTATATGTATACATTTAATAATTTAATTATTCTTAATATATATATATATATATAGAGAGAGAGAGAGAGAAAGAAAGAGATTAAAGGGCAGAGTATATCACTAATGTAGTACAATGGTATACAAGTATGCCACTATATTTGATATTCTATTTTACATAATAAATAAATTAACTTATAATTTATTCACCTAATTAATAAACTATAAGTTAACAGATATCTCATATATTAATTTATCACAAAAAAGTTCTAATTTATAAGTTATATTGAATAATTTATAATTTATAAGTTAATAATTTTTCAAAAAAATTTCATATTTATTGTTTTTCTTTCTACATCTCATACTTTTAGTAAATAATTATGTTCTTATTTTAAATAATAAATATATAAAAATTAATTTAATAAGTAAATAAATATACAATATCATGAATATAATTAATTCAATTTTAACTAATTATATCTTTTTTAAATTATAAATATATAATTAATTATATTTCTATCATAAATAACAATAAAATAAAAATGATGAAAAGTTATAAATATAATTAATTAAATTTTATATAATTATTTTTTTGAACATATTGATTGCATTAATAAAATTTGATTTTTAAATAAATATGAATTAGTTGAACATATATATCTAAATATATTAATATATCCTTTTATGTTATTTTATATTTTTAGTTAATTCAACAGGTAATTTTATCGAATACTTTTTACATAATCAACTATTTTATCAATTATCAGTTAATTATTAATTACTCATTAACTTGTTAATTACTTGTGCAAATATAATCTAAGTTAACAACTTTTTAGGCTATGGTACACAATGATATATTAATAACCAATTTTAATTGTGTACGAATATGCTACTTCATTAGTGGTGTACTATTGATTTTTCAAAGGTTGAAAGCAATTGTTTGTGTATAATATTAAGAAAAATTCAATGGTGCATTGACATGGTGGTGCACTGTTGATGAGTTGCAATCTAAATAGATGATTGCATGCTAACCAATATGGTGATGCAACATGGTGATTCCCTATCTTTAACTGTAACATGGAAATTAATATTTATAGAAATATCAACACCTATTAATCTGAGTGATCGGAAGTTTAATATTTTCAAGTAAGATTTTGTGTTCAAATCTTTTAAATAAATAAATGAATAAGATTTGTTGAGAAAGTTTTGCTTCTAAAAAGATTCAATTTCAGCTCGAATTTAAATTAATTAAGATTTAACATGGTTGATGGGAATTCTTGAAAAAAAATTACGGAAATGATCAATGTTATTGACTGAGGCTGCCATCGTAATGTTTCCTCCGCATCCATCATGTTCCTCCCGGATTTTCCGTTAATTTGAAGGATGAGATCGACACACACTTTTCTTGTTAACATGCTGACGTATGCTGAATTAACTATCATATGACTAGCTTTCTTCGTGGGTGCTCTAATTTTATTTTAACTAAAAAGAAGGTTGGTTGAGTTGCAAGCAAGAATATTATGACTTTTTGATATTGTTTCCATGCTTTATCCATTTTTCAACAACGAGTTGGCTTTTGGATTAATTCCCATGCACCTTATCAATTCACTTCTATGATTAATCAAAAATAAGTTATTCATATTCAACTTATAAAATTCTTCAAAAAAACCTGTCAATTTGAGCTAAAAAAACTAATGACATTATCTAAATATTATAGCAATTCATATTTTGTCCATATTATCGATCACATCCACTGAGATTGAATATACATTACTCCTGGTAGAACAACGAATCAATTGTCATAGTTTTTGAATTCTTTAATAAAAAAATACATTGGTTTCTTCTGAATTTTAATAAAATTATACAAATTGCTCTTTTAGTTTTAAAATTTACACAAACTTTCTTTAAAATTTAAAATAATATTATACTTAAACCAAAATTTGAAAATTTTTATAATAAATGATGAAAAAATGTAAGGTGCTGTCCGCGGTACAATTGAAGAAGAGTGTTGCACCAAACATGGGACACTTGTCAAGAGCACACTAATCCAAATTTGCAAGCAGTGAGACTCAGACAATGTTCAATTTTGACCCCTTTTTGTTTGTAAAATTGCAAACTTTCCTGAACTCTTATACACCACAACCACGTTAGATTGCCAAATTAGGATTTATCCCAATCCAGCTCGTCATATGTTGGGTTCAATACACTGAGTTCCCCCGAAGCTTGCATGTAGCCATCTCATACTATGTCCCATCCTATAGCGGCGATAGATTTACGACAAGGATGAGGAATCAACGACGACTGACGAAAGGGGAGCAATCGTCGGCAAGTGATCAGTGGCAAAGTTGCGTGCTATGCATGTCTACCATTTGAATCGGTATGCATTTTGCTAGACTTTTGTATTTTGATAGATTTGTGTATTTTGCAACATTTGTTGATTAAATCGTTACTGATGCCATTCTTAAGTTTTGCATTGTGCGATGGCGGCTAGATGTCGAATGCTGTGTAATGTGAGTGATCAGGGCATTGTGGTGCCAGCATTATAAATAGCATTTGGATGGTGTAGCTTTTTGGAAATAAGGGATGAGATCTGAACTTGAAGTCTGTTATGGAGTTAGCAAGGAAAGGCTACGATTATTTAGTAGAAGTGTTCAGTGGGTAATTGTTGTTATTAGTAGTTGATTTGTAAGTTGGTTATTACATAATGGAATTTAAATTGTGGTTGCAGCATAGTTGATGTAGAAAAATACGAAAAAATACGATTATAGTAATTTAAAATTATGAAAAATTATAGATGCCATTAAATTCAAAATTATAATATTGTGAGTAATATAGTGGTTACAGACTGTTTTTTAAATCTTAAGCATGGTCCATCGTGTGTGACATTCATTCAAGCAGATAAACTTGCTTCTATGTGATGGAAGTGTAACATTAATAACCAATTACAATAGATACTTTTGTGATTTTTCATTGTTAACGAGCCTTTCACGCTTTTTGAATTGAAAGTATTGATGATGGTAAATCATAGATTTTTGTGCAAAATTATGGTTTTTATGACTTTAAGAAACACAGAAAATCAATAAACGAGTTTTAAAACCTAAGTATTTTCCTGAGATGGGTATTCAACAAAACCTCTGCTTTTTGCTTCAACAAGAGAAAACACAAGTTGAGTATTTCCAAGTTTCTTTCTTTAATTTATGATATTTTCAACTGCTTGAGTTTTCCTTTTAGAAATAAAGAAAAGTCTACAATAGAATCAGGAAAGCAGAAAAAGTTGCTGTGGGAAAATGGGAAATGAAGCTCTGCTAGCAATTTGAGGCTCTGTTTTTGTGCGTAGAAGGTTTTCATACAGAATTTGAAGCAGAAAGGAAAGGGAAAAGCATGAAAGAAATTGAGAGTCTCTAATTTGTGTGTATAGTATTAGGAATATAAAACTTAAGAAAGAATGGATTAGTGGGTTATTGGATTTGATTTGAGAGCTCTATTTTTATAATTTGTGGTTTTGCGGTCAGAAAACGATTATAACTTACGAGAAGAAGAAGACGGTATCATTTAATTTTTGAACTTCAGCATGCAAGAATTGGAATTTACACATCTTTTAAGCATGTTCAAGTAATGAAGTTTTGCCTCTTGGTTAGCCTCCAAGGCATCTTCCCGTTACTAGCTTTCTTTTATTATCAATCAATCAACTCAGAAACAAGAGATAAATTAGCCGACATTCAAGCCACTTCCAGGTGGCAACATGGGCCCACGATACACATTTCAAGTTTTCCTTATGGGGCTATGCATGAAAATACCAAGATTTGGGGGGTACTTTACAGATTTGCCCATTGTCTCACTTTTGGCTTTTCTAATCAACGGCTCATATATACTATTAGCAGATCTAACGACTCCCACTTGGATACATCATTCATTGCACTCATACGTGGGTTTTAGCCCAATGCATGATAGAATGCACCAAAATATAATTATAAATTAAAATTAAATAATATATGATAATTTAAGTATTTTACTATCAAAGATATTCTATGGTTATATATTTCAAACAATTAAAAATTTATGATAGTTGCATTAATATTTAAATTTTTATCAATCATATTTAACTATTTGAACTTAATTAAAATATATTTGTTTATCATGAATTACATTGAGTATCGCATATTGACATATATATATAGTTTAATTTGAATATATAATCATATTTTCGTATCATTTTATTCAAAAAAAAAGAATTCAATTTTGAATTTAAGTATAATATTATTTTATATTTTAAGGGTAGGTTTTGAAATTAGAGAGAATATTCATATAACTCCATTGAATCTTAAAGGAGGTCAATATATTTTTCTTACAGAACCTATTTGTTTTGTTAAAAAGTATTTTTTATAAGAAAATATCATTCATATATATATTTATGAAAAAGTGATATGTTATGTATATTTAAGATTAAAAAAATGATATTTAAATTCATATTAATGGAAGAAAATAAATTTCTCTTTAAAAATTAAAAAGTTATTTTCTTTTAAATTTTTTATATTTAATATTAAATAAATAAAATACTTTTTATCACACTACAACAAAAGATCTATATAGATGACAAAAGTCATTTATATAAATCCCATTTGTCATCTTTGTATGTGTTGGAAACGATATTGTCATTTGTATTAAATTGCATGTATAACATCATGCCTATTACACTCTACATAAATAACATTTTTTATGTTGTTTGCATGCATTAGACTTATACAGATAACATTTGTCATTTATATAAGCTAGAATTGTCTATATTGGGCTGTACTTTTTTCTAAAAAACAAAATTCAAGGTGTTATTTTTTTATTGATTTTTTAACATTTTTATTCATAATTTGAAGAGTAAACAATCAATGGAAGAGAATTTAAATCTAATTAAAATATCTACTATATACCCAAAGAACAGCAGAAAAGAAAGAAATTTCGATAAGGTGAAAGATAAGTAGATAGGTTAAACATAATAATTGAAAGACATATCCTAAATTGTCCAAATTTTTAGGACAATTCAAGGGCTGGTTAATCTAGGAAGATCAGTCAACCTTTGAATAGATCTAAGATTATAGTGCAAATACATTTTAAACTTAACATAGTATAATTTTTTTATTACAATATTTTTGACAAAATTGTAAACTTAACCATTTGCGTAATGTTATATTAATGATAGAATCGTACACATTATAATCTTTAATTACTCATTTAACACTACTTGTTAATTTTTCCTATTTTAATTAATTACTTAATAATATAAATGTTTGACTTGCATCAGAAATTATGTTCATTTGATTAATTTAATTGTTAAAATTTGTTACAATTTTGTATCCTCTTAATACAACATTCACCTTACATAACATAATAAGCTAATTAACATTATATGACTAAATTCTAATAGCAAATGAGAATATTTTTTTTCATCTAATATTATTTTTATTCCTTGTACTTTATAATATTACTTAAATTATAAAATATTTCACATCATAAGAATTTTAAGTATTAACTACTATTATTATCAATTATTAGTTATATTTTTAGTATGTTAAAATCTTAAATTATAAAATATTGGACATCATATAAATCTTTATATTTTTATTAGCGTATTTGTGATATTATTCTGCTATCATTTATTATTACTTTCATTCTTATATAATATAATACATTAATTATTATTATATAATTCACGTATGGAATGAATTATTATCCATTACTATTATACAAAAGTAATATGTAATACTAAGTCGTTATATATTTTTATTATCCATCATTATAATATTTACCTACGGAATATATTACTTAATATTTTATTATCCATTATTATTTATATTTTGAGTACTTTAAACTATTACTTTTATTTTTATATAGTATAGTAAATTCATTACCATTAATTGACTCACTTATGAGATAAATTATTTATATTTATTATGCATTTTAGTATTCATTGCTTTGTATATTTTTAGTACTTGAAATTAGTACTTCTATTTTAAAATATTTTGCATCCAAAAACGTCTTTTATATCCATTAGGGAAGTCATCAAAATTACTTGTAATATTATAACATATTTTATTCCCCGTTATTATTTAATGATATGTTATAATTGAGTTTTACCTACTTGTTACTTAGTAATATTATTATGAGGATTTAATTAAGTGATTTTCAAAATATTCAAATTACTAAATTTTTTAATTTTTAAGTTATTGCTTAAGTTACTAAATGTTTCACATCATTAGAAATTTTATTTTTTTATTCATGTAATTGTGAAAATTTATGTTTATTCATTTTTCATGCACTTCTTTTTTTGATGTAATTTCATAATTTGATTGGTATAATTATCAACATTACTATAAATTTCATTATTTTATTTTCTATCAAACACACTAGATATTTAATGTAATAAATATGCAAACTTCTACAAAATAAAAATTTTACTAATCAACACAATAAAGCATTAAAATAAGTTCATATTCAACTATCATATTAATAATATTGAATATTTGAAATAATAACTATATCAAATTCATAAAATAATTATCCTTTCAAACTAATTGTTGTACTAAAATATATAAAATAAAATCATACACATTACATATTTCTCACAATAAATAAAATAGGAGAACAACAAGGAATTTCCATCAACATACCAACCATATAACCTAAATATTTAACCAAATAAATGCAAGAATTAATAAATAAAAGCAAAAACATTGCAAAGATTAAGAAATATAAAGGAAGACATACTTGTTAGAAGAAGAGGAAAACGCAGATGAAGAGAAAGGAAAAGAGAAATCAGAGCGTGCGCGAACTGAAATGGAAAGAGAAGTGGTGATTCGGCTTTAAATAGGCAGAGATATATAAACGACAATTTGTCATTTGTATTAGTCTTGGTCGTCTATTTATTTTATAAGTGGAGAGTACATATGTCTTTTTGAAATCCATGGCCCATTAAGATGACAATTACCGCACGTATTACTGCTTGAGTCGTCTGTGTTTTGTCCAAAAATATTTGGTGCCATACTCTTCTCACCAACTAAGATTTGAGTTCTATATAAGCGATATTTTGTCATCTGTATAGAATTAAATCTTTATGAAATTCAAATCAAGCTTTAGTTTTAAGGAAAAAAGATAAAATAGATATAATCTATTTATATTATATTTTATGTATAGCTCATTTTTGTACTTTAAATAATAAAATTAAATATTCAAATTATATATTTTCTACAAAAACTTTTTTATTATTTTTTTTCCAAATTCTTAATCGTAGAGGATTTTTACAATTAATATTTGTAATGTGTTTAACTACATGAAAATAAGTTATTTAGAACCAAGTTCACATTCAAAATTGAATTTAAATTAAGATATGAAAGAAATAATTATTTACTTCAATATGAAATTTTAGCAATGATTTGAAATTATATGTAGTAGAACATACATATAACAATTATACACATAAAGAAAAAGGTTTAAGATCGAAATATTTTTTTTATAATTTTTATAGAAGAATATTTTTATAAATAATTGAATGTGAAATAAAATAATTTGGAATTAACTAAATATCAATTTTGAAAGCAAAAATCATTAGTTTCTATTTTTAATTTAAACTCCTATTTGAATGTATTGAATGTAGAACTAATTCTAGAAAGTCAATTTTTGTGTAACTATGTAACTAAAAAAATAAGTGTAAAACTTAGGTGAAACTTTTTAAATATTTGTCATAAGGTTCTCCATTCAAATTATGATATATGTATTAATTGCTTTATATAAAAAATAACTATGGCATTCCTAACTATTATATGCATCAGATTTGAATGATTAATGATAGTTAATAAATAAATAAATTAACACATATATGGTAAGTTAAATGAAGAATTTTATTGCACATACCTGAGAAATTTTATCTAAATTTTATCAAAAAATAACGAAAACACCTATATCATTGAAAATTTGTATGATATATATTTAAAAAGTTTTACCAAAATTTTACTTAAAAAACAATAGTGACAACTTCCCTTAAAAATTTGAAAGGAATGATAATAGAAAGATTTTTTCTTAACATGTTTAGTTTAAGTATATAATTGCACCTTTTTTAATATTAGAGGTTTTTTTACCTATGAAATATAACACTCAAAGTTATATGCATTTTAACTTTTTCCCCTCCGAGTGTGATGAGTGAAAATCATTTTGTCTTGGCATGTAGGTGCTTGTTAACAAAATTTGCTTTAAGCACGTGTCAGGTTATTCTTACATTTTTTATGTGAATATGCTTGAGTATAATAAAAAGGAGTATACAAGAACTCCACTAAAAATGACTTTTTTTTTCAATATAAATATAACTTTACAACTTAAATTCATATTAAACTATCAAATAAAAGGGAAACTTGTCATCTTTCATGCAATTATGAATAGAATTAATTTTCACACATTATTAATATTAAAAGAATGAAGTTTATATGATAAAAGATGTATCTTTCAAATTATTTGAAGTAGTTCTATTTTTGGTGAAATATGGTGGAATAAATATTATTCTTAATAAAGGGGCATGAAACAAGTTGATATATTATCTTCGATACTAGGATGTGGGTTCAAAAGAGGTTAATATGTTCCGACTTATCATTCCTATCCCTATGTACTTTAGAGATTCCTAATAATTATATTAATGTTTAATAAATATTTCAAGTTGAATTACTTTGTTATTTTTTATAGTTCCATTTAGATTTTAATTAGATTTCTATAATTTATAATTTTGTATTTATTTTTAATTTTTAATTATGATATTTGCTATTATGTTTCTAATAAAATTGGTTACCAATTAGTTTATATAGATAATGATCTATCAAATAAATGACTATCAAGTGACAAACATATGACCCATTCTTTTCATTTAAAAACAAAATAACATCTTATATAATATCTTCAATTATTGTATGTTATTTGTCACTGAAATATAATTAAAAATTATATACAAAATGTATATGAAATTATTAAGCAACATTAAAAAAATTTTGTCCACATTTATAAGCTAGTTATTGACAAAATCAAAAAAATAAATAATAGAAAGTGTCTAACTAAAAATATGAGGATTCGATTCAAAATTCTTAAATTATAAAAAGATAATTAGAAATTAATTGAAATTATAAGGTCTAATTATATAATTTAACATATATTTTTATATTGAGCATCTATTAATATTTCTTCCATATCAATAAAAAATCACATTAAAATCCCTCTAATTGATAGATTTTTCCTATGTTTGGAATTTTTTTTGTTAAAATTAAATTTATTCTTTCTTGACAAAATTAATAATAATTTATTTACAAAATAATTTCCTTATTTAGAATATGTTATACAAAAGTGATTTCACTTGTAAATATATTTTATAATACATGAAACTTAATTACAAGTTAAATTTTAAAAATATCCATCATAACAACATATTAAAATAAAAGTGATTTTTTAAAATATAGTTATCCCTAATAAAATAAATTTTATAAAAATTATTAATGAATTTAATTAATTTTATTAAGGTATAAATGTAGTTAAATTATAATGGCAAATGTAAGAGTTGAATATTTTAAAATTAAAAGCTACGGTTAGGGGATTCTTATGTACATTTTTTTCTAATAGTCCTTGATGCTCATAGCAATATCAATCGAAGAATAAAGCTAGTTGGCAAAATTGAGTACTGTTAATAACTATTTGTTGCTTACTTTTGAGTTTTTTTAAATAATAGTAAAATTATGTTTTGAAAAATATGTAAATTATTATTTTTAATTTTGAAGTGATTGGATATATTATTCTCTTTAATTTTAAAATTTTGAAAATTATCATTTTAAATTTTATAAAATTTGAAATTGATACTCATCATCCACTTAATTAATTATTTTATCAAATAATGTGCCTTTTTTACAAAATTTTTATATAAGAACCACAATCACAATATCATAGTTTGTTGATTTTTTTGTTATCTTTACACATAAATTTTTATATTATATAATTGACAAAAATTATATTATATATAAAGAATTCTAATTAAATACTCATATATAAGGAGAAAAATTATATTTGAAATTAAAAAATAATAAAAAATTAATATTTTACAATATTATAATTCTTACTTAAGAACTTCATAAAAAATCATATAATTTGATAAAATCGTTATTTAAGTAAATAATATGCTTTATTTGAAAATTTTACAAAGTTTAATGAAATAATTTCTAAATTTTAAGGGTTGAAAATGATAAAATCTAATCATCTTAAAGTTGAAGGAATACTTTACATTTTTTTCCTTTTCTTTTTGATACATTCTCTTATCATTCTGACTAAAATACATATAATTTCATATATTATATCTTATGAACAAAAAGATTATAATATTTTAAAATGTGCGATTAAATATTTAAATTTAACAAATTGTGAAGAAAATTCATTCACTACCTATTCATCCAAATCCTCAATGATAAAAGAGGTTTATGCTATTTTTTTTCTAGTGTACTAATACAATATTAACCTTTCAAAATCAACTTTACAACCAAAATTAATTCAAAATTAAAAATTGAAAATAATAAGTTTTATTTTAAAATTAATGATTAAATATTAATTTACACTCATTTTTAATTAGTTATTTGTTGTCAATTACCTTCGAAATTATTTCTTATGCAAAATAGTTTAAAAAAAATTCACCTTTTAATTTACTTCATTCCATTGCATTTTAAGATGATTGAAAGAAAGATTTTTAAAAAAAATTATTTATGCAAGAAACTAATGTAAATATATTTGATTATAAATAATTAATTTAAAAATAATTATAAATTAATATTTTATATTTGATAATACTAAATCATTAATTTTGAAATTTAAAATCATTATTTCTAGGTTTTAATTTAGAAGCAATTTTTATTATAAAATTAATTTTAAATGATTAATTTTGGTACAATTTTTTTTTACAGTTAAGGATTAATGTGGAAGTGAGGTCTTAAATTTTCTTTTCAACAACATTACACAAATGACAAAATATTGTTTGTATAGGATAAACTTTTATAAGTAACAATATGTTCTCTGTATATAAATTTTAAATTTTTTTAAAAAAATTGAAATAAATGTCTATATAAACAACACAAAATGTCGTTTGTATAGTATTTTCAACTTTAAAAAATTTTCTAAACTTTTTCAAACGACCAAAATCGTTTGTATAATCTTTTTCCCATTTTTTTAAAAAAGGATTTCTAGGATTCTATATAGATGATCGAGATTTTGTTATTTTTATTGGACTTATATATTTCACTTTTGTTGTAGTATTATCTTAATATTTTATAATTATACTTTAAGAAAAATATTTTTATATTTTAAGAAAAATATTTTTTTCTGAAATAAACGGACCCTAGTGTCAAATAATTACTCATCCATGTTTGTATGTTGTATCATTACGTAATGAGTTTAATAATTGTAGTGCTCATGTTATTTTAGAGAAAATTACGACAAATAATCATTTGTTTTCTTAATATGTGCTATATATATTTACTATATAATGCGACAAATTAATTCTGACAGAATTTAATGCACAATATAGTTCACGTAATTTTTGTAGAGAGAGAGAGAGAGAGAGAGAGAGAGAGAGAGAGACGGATTCTTATTTGCACATTTGATTTTCTTTTTCATTTCTGAGGGAGAGTCTCTAGCTAGTGAAAATTGGGTGCTTAAAAATTATCCACAAAACTTACTTATTAGAGATATTTTTAGTATAATATAATTTGTTAAATGATTTGTGGGAGCAGTATGCAGGCAAAAATAAATATTTAAATATTTAAATAAAATCAAAATATTATTTAATTTTCATTCTTTATCTCATTTATATATTAATATGTGTAATAAGTTAAATTTTAAAAATTAAATGTTTTCACTGTTATTTAAAATAAATTTTTTTCTCTTTAATTGACACAAAAAATAGGTGCAATTATAAATAATTTAGAACTAACTAAATATTAATCTTGAAAGTAAAAATCATTAGTTTCAATTTTTAATTTAAACTCTTATTTGAATGCAAATTAATTCTAGAAAGCCAATTTTCGTATAACTAAGTAACTAAAAAAAATAAAAGTAAAACTTAGGTGAAATTTTTTAAGTATTTGTCATAAGGTTCTCCATTCAAATTATAATATATATATTAATTGCTTTATATAAAAAAGATAACTATTGTATTCATCATACTTGAATTATTAATGATAGTTAATATATAAATAAATTAACACATGTATTGTAAGTTAAATGAAGAATTTTATCGTACATATCTAAGAAATTTTATCTAAGTTTTATTAGAAAATAACAAAAGTACCTATATGATTGAAAATTTGTACAACACATATTTAAAAAATTTTATCAAAATTTTACTTAAAAAACAATAGCAACAACTCCCTTTAGAAATTTAAAAAGAATGATAATAGAAAGATTTTTCTTAACATATTTAGTTTAAGTATATAATTGCACTTTTTATAATATTAGAGGGTTTTTTACCTGTGAAATATAAAACTCAAAGTTATATATATTTTAATTTTTTTCCTCCAAGTGTAATGAGTCAAAATCATTTTGTCTTGGCATGTAAGTGCTTGTTAACAAAATTTGCTTTAAGCATGTGTCAGGTTATCCTTGCATTTTTTTATATGAATATGTATGAGTATAGTAAAAAAAAGTACTTAGGAAACCCCCCATTGAAAATAGCATTTTTTTCAATATAAATATAACTCTACAACTTAAATACATATTAAACTATCAAATAAAAGGAAAATTTGTCAACTTTCCTCCTATTATAAATAGAATTAATTTTCACACATTATTAATATCAAAAGAATAAAGTCTATATTATAAAAGATGTATATTTCAAATTATTTAAAGTAGTTCTAACTCTTATGAAATACTATGAAATATGATGAAATAAATATTATTCTTAATAAAAGGGGCATGGAACAAGTTGATATATTATCTTCAATGATAGGATATGAATTGAAAAAAGGTTAATATGCTTCAACTCTACTCCATCATCATTCCTGTCCCTGTGTACTTTGGAGATCCTTAATAATTATATTGATGTTTAATAAATATTTTGAGTTAAATTACTTTCTTATTCACTATAGTTCCACATAAGTTTTAATTAGAGCTTCATAATTTAGAATTTTATATTTCTTTTTAATTTCTAATTATAATACTTCCTATTATGTTTCTAATAAAACTAGTTACCAATTTGTTTACATAGATAATGATCTATCAAATGAATGACTATCAAGTAAAAAATATATGACCCATTCTTTTCATCTAAAAATAAAATAATATCTCATATAATATTTTCAATTGTTTTATGTTATTTATCACTAAAGTATAATTAAAAATTGTATACAAACTGTACATCAAATTATTAAACAACATTAAAAGAATTTTGTCCACATTTATAAGCTAGTTAATGACAAAACTAAACAAATAAATAATAGAAAGTATTTATCTAAAACTATGAAGATCCGATTCAAAATTCTTAAATTATAAAAACATAATCAGATGTTAACCAAAATTATAAGGTTTGATTATATAATTTAACACACATTTTTATATTGAGTGTCTATTAGTATTTCTTCTAGATTAACAAAAAATTACATTAAAATCCCTCCAATTGATAGCTCTTTCCTATGTTTAGAATTTATTTTTGTTAAAACTAAATTTATTTTTTCTTGATAAAATTAATAATAATTTTGGGGAAAATACACATTACCTTCTCAATTATAATCTTCTATCAAATAGCCCCCTAAACTTTTTGAAAGCATGAAAACGTTTAGAACTGCTACTATTATATTTTAATTATTAGCAGTTAAAAACTAGTACTATATTTCTTAAATTTTGAAACTTTTTTCGATGATTTTAAATTGTTGTTAAGTGAATGAGTTTGATGGCGGCGGTTTAGAACAACTACTAAATGATTATAAAACCGCCACTAAATTATTCTATCTATTTTTCTTGCCTTTTCATGTTTTCAAAAAATTCGAAGGGGCTATTTGGAAGGTTTGAAAGTTCAAGGGATTATTTGATTGAATGTCATGCTTTAAAGGAGTCATGTATATTTTTGCCAATAATTTATTTACAAAAGAATTTGTTATTTAGAATATGTTATACAAAAGTGATTTCACTTGTAAATATATTACATAATACATGAAACTTAATTAAAACTTAAATTTTGACAATATCGATCAAAATAAAATATTAAAATTAGAGTAATATATTTTTAAAATATATTTATTCCAAGTAAATTAAATTTTACAAAAATTATTAATGAATTTAATTAATTTCATTAAGGTATAAATGTAGTTAAATTACAAAGGCAAATGCAAGAATTGAATATTTTTAAAATTAAAAGTTGCTGTTAGAGGGATTCTTATGTACATTTTTTCCTATACTCCTTGATACTCACAGTGATACCAGTCTCACAGTGATACCAGTCAAAGAATAAAACTAGTTGGCAAAATTGAATACTGTTAATAATTGTTTATTGTTTACTTTTGAGTTTTTTTAAATAATAGTAAAGGCATATTTTTGAAAAAATATGTAAATTATTCCTTTTAATTTTGAAGTGGTTAGATATATTATTCTCTTTAAATTTAAAAAACTTAAAAATTACTATCTTAAATTTTATATGACTTAAAATTGACACTTATCATCTACTTAATTAACCATTTTATCAAATAATGTACTTTTTTTTACAAAATTTTTACGTAAGAACATCAATCACAACATTATAGTTTGTTAACTTTTTTGTTATCTTTTCACATAAAAATTTTATATTATATAATTAACAAAAATTATATTATCTATAAATAATTTTAATTAAATACTCATATACAAAGTGCAAAATTATATCTAAAATAAAAAATAAGAAAAAATAATATTTTACGATATTACAATTCTTACTTAAAAACTTTATAAAAAATTACATACTTTGATTAAATCATTATTTAAGTAAATAATGTGTCTTATTTCTAGATTTGATAAAGTTTAAGGAGATAATTTCTAAATTTTAAAGGTTGAAAGCAGTAGAATTTAACCATCTTAAAGTTAGAGTACTTTACTTTTTTTTCCCTTTTCTTTTAATGCATTCTGTTATTATTTTGGCTAAATACATATAACTACATATATATTATATCTTATGAATAAAAAGACTGTAATATTTTAAAAATATGTAATTAAATATCTAAATTTAACAAGTTGTGAAGAAAATTCATTCACTATCTCTTTATCCAAATCCTCAATGGTAAAAGAGGTTTATGCAATTATTTTTTTTCTAGTGTGTTTATATAAAATTAACCTTTCAAAATCAATTTTATAATCAAAATTAATTCAAAATTAAAAATTTAAAACAATAATTTTTATTTTAAAATTAATGATTAAATATTAATTTACACTCATTTTTAATTAGATATTTTTTATTAATTACATTCAAAATTATTTCTTATGTAAAATAATTTTTAAAAAATTATCTTTTAATTTACTTCATTTCATTGCATTTTAAGATGATTGAAAGGATGAAATATTTTTTAAAATCATTTTATATAAGAAACAATTGCACGTATATTTTATTATAAATATTTAATTTAAAAATAATTATAAATTAATATTTTGTATTTGATAATACTAAATGATTAATTTTAAAAATTAAAATTATTATTTCTAAGCTTTAATTGAGAAGCAATTTTTATTATAAAGTTAATTTTAAATTTTAAATGATTAATTTTAGTACAATCAAGCATGTTAAGAAAACAATGATAAAAGTTTTTTTTAACCATTGGGGTAAACTTTTACAGACGATAATAAGTCATTTTTATATTATTTTTAATTTTTAAAAAAAATTGGAAAAAGTGTCTATATAGATGGCAAAATGTCATCTATATAGTATTTTCAACTTTAAAAAATTTTCTGAAACCTTCACAAACGTTCAAAATTATTTGTATAAACTTTCCCCTCTCTCTCTTTTTTTTTTTTAAAGATTTCTAGGACCCTATATAAATGATTAAGATTTTATCGTTTGTATAAGTGTTGTTTGTGTATTCCACATTTGTTGTAGTGTTTTCTCCATATTTTATAATCATATTTTAAGAAAAATATATTTTTTTTGAAATAAACGGAGCCCTAGTGTCAGATAATTACTCATCTATGTTTGTATGTTGCATCATTACGTAATGAGTTTAATAATTGCAGTGCTCATGTTATTTTAGAGAAAATTACGACAAATAATCATTTGTTTTCTTAATATGTGCTATATATATTTATTACATAATGCGACAAATTAATTCTGACGGAATTTAATGCACAATATAGTTCACGTAATTTTTTCAGAGAGAGAGAGAGAGAGAGAGAGAGAGGAGGGGGATTCTTATTTGCACATTTCATTTTCTTTTTCATTTCTTTGAGGGAGAGTCTCTGGCTAGTGAAAATTGGGTGCTTAAAAATTACCCACAAAATTTACTTATTAGAGTTATTTTTTATATAATATAATTTGCTAAATGATTTGTGGGAGCAGTATGCAAGAAAAAATAAAAATTTAAATATTTAAATAAAATCAAAATATTATTTAATTTTCATTCTTTATCTCATTTATATATTAATATGTGTAATAAGTTAAATTTTAAAAATTAAATGTTTTCCATTTTATTTAAAATAATTTTTTATTTTAATTGACACAAAAAATAGGTGCAATTATAAATAAATTGTAAGGATAATAATTACAATTACATATATATATATATATATATATATATATATATGGCGCAGTGTAATTTTATTTTTTCCGGGCAATTGCCCCTGCAACACAACACACGATCCACCCTAATGCATGGGGGTGCGGGTGTTTTCAATTTTAGGGCTATTGGCCCTGCAACACATAATCCGCCCCTATTAAAATTTTTTTTAGTGAATGGAAAATAGATGAGATGTAATAGAGAAAAAAATTACTTTCTATAAAATATAAAAAGTTAATTATCCAAATCTTTAATGAAAATGATTTCATTTATTATTTATGAATAAAAATGTTAAACAATTTCTATTCAATTTAATTAATGATTATCCTACATTTTTTATTCTTTTGATGAGATTGAATAAACACACACACAAATCATCTTAATTTTTATGTAAGTAAATTTTAGTTTTTATATTAAATTAAAATATAAGAAATTAAGTATTTGAAAAAATTATGATAGAAAGAGAGAATTAGAGATATGATTTCAAAAAAGGAAGATGATATTTTCCATTTTTTGTATTGCAATTATAATTATAATTTTTATATTCAATTAAAAAATGAAAAATCACAAGTTTTAAAAAGTTGTCTTCAATGAAATTAACTGATAATTTCAATTTTTTTATGACATTCAAGATGCTATACTCGTTATTTTGATAATACTTTATGTCAAGTTTAAATTATCGAACAGTATACAATAAGTTAATTTTTGTCAAGTGTTAAATTTTACTATCAATAAAATTAATTTTGAGTACTTTTTAAAATGTTGATTAAAAAATTTATTCTTTGCACTATGAGATTTAACTTTATGTAAAAACTTACTTTCTAATTGCTACTATCTTTACCTCAATGAATTTGCACTTTCCCAAAATTCCAAATTCATTAATGTTTCTAGGGGAAGGGCGAAGATTTTTCAGAGCCGTTTATGAAATTAATTAAAGTAGGATCCATAAACTGAAGATATCTCCAAACATTGACTAAAATAAAGAAACTGATTTCAGAACTTCATCATCTGGGAAAATTCTGAAAAGGTACGCAGACAATTAAATGAAAGTACAACGTACGTAGCACCATAATTAGCTGAGAAAAAAAGTGACCAAATCTCACACAAAAGGTGTAGAAAAGCCAAACAAAACGCATTCTGATATTTGAAAAATGCCTTAGAAGCCAACTGGTTGCTTCGAAAACCTCAAACCAGAATGGCGACGAAGGAAAAAAAGAAGTGCCACAGCGACTGTTACTTGTGGTTTATGCAAGAAACTGTTTCCCACACACAGTTTTCACGTTCTCAGTCTCCGTTCATCCATCTTCTGCAACCCAAAATGCTGTATTTAAGCAGTGATGATCCCTTAGGAAGACCACACTAAAACTCAGAAGAGAGAATTTCTTCAAAGTAATTAAGATGAATAGATTTCTGAGAATTCCCTACGAAAACCCCAAACTGATGCAGAAGAAGGTGGAGGAGAAACCAGTTCATAAACCTCTTCCTCTAACCTACATACCGCCGGCTGAATTTTGGGCCCAGTACAACTTCTTCCGCCAGCAGTACTTAACTCATCATGTGCCGCCGCCAAAGCCGGAAATTAACCTAGAGTTGGAACTTCGCTGCGGACCTCCGCCGGAGAAAAGCTGTCGTGAGTTTTTGCCTGTGAATGCTGCTCATGTTGGAAATGACGGCGGAGCTTATTCTGGTTCTGGCTTTAGGGTTAGGAGGAGTGCTCCAAAAAGGTATGCACCTTATCCGCTGCCTAATCACTCCAAATCCTTGCAGATGTTTCCCTCGCTGATGGGGGCCATGGGCGGAGCAAATGCAGGAAGCGGCGGGTTTCGGGCCGTGAGAGGCACTGCAGGCAGTGCTGGGTGTTTCCGTGGTGGTGGAGTGGGTGTGGATTCCACTCGAGTCAGTACCTGCAAGAAGCCGGACTGGACCATCAAACTTGAGACTTGCGTGAGTAACAATCGGAACTGATCTCGTTCTTCGAGCCCATATATATCAAGATTCAAGATATTAAGCTGGGTTTAGTTTTCTAGGAGAAGCAGTGAAATCTACGAGGTCTTGTTCTTGTCTTTGTTTGATATGATAGGTGCAACCTTGGAAAGTGCAGCTCAAGGATCTAGCTATCTGTAACCCAGCAAGTGTTTTTGTGTAATTTTAATGAAACATATTGTTCTATATCTCGATGTTGTAAGATCTCTGCTATTTAATTATTAAATGATTAGACCTGCAATTAAATTCGACCAATTCTGGTGTGGTGAGAATACATGAGTGGCAAAGCCTTTGGCTTGCAGATGTACATAATACAAATTCATGAAACGATCGACGATGAGTTGGCTCACCGTTCTCATGCATTACTTATATTTTATGTTTATATCTTATTGATAATAATTTTAAGGAGTTAAATAATAATTTATTATCTTTCATTATTTGTCTTAAGTTTAAATCTTATTGATAATAATCTTAAGGAGTTAAATGATTAGTAAATACTATTATAAACATGCAACATATTCTAATTTTAAAGTTAAATAATGTACTTTCTTTGTCTTTTATTATTTGTTGTACTTAATTAATTTTATAGAAATTAAAAAAGTATCTAATTTATTTATTTTTAATAAAATTTTCAAAATAACTCTTTAATTTAAAATCAAAATTTACTCAATTCTTATTTCTTTTCTTATTCAAAGTTGTTATCAGATTTAAATATATATATATATATATATATATATATATATATTTATATAGATACGTTTTAAAGTATAAAATAATAAAATATTTACTAATAAAAAATAAAAAATTTCATATTTGATTAGAATTTTAAAATAATAGATAAAAAAGGATTAAAAAAAAAGTTAAGAGTCATGTAAGCGGGCAAGGGAGCATAACTTTGGCTGCAAGAAAAAGGTTCACTAACAACGTATATCACACCCACGTTCGTTATTTACATTTATCATTTCTTTCTTTTTTCTTTTTTATTTGTAACTGACTTCCACTGAAAAATCCAAAAAAACTACTGACAGACGTGCAAAATAAATAATAATAATAATAATAATAATAATAATAATATGATCTAACGCATTATACATGCTTTTTCAGGATTGTGGTACCAACTCCCAAGTACATCGAGTACGAGCTGTGAACAAAACGTTTAGGTTTCTTTGTTTTTTAAAAGATTTTTCCTGGACAATTTTATTTTTTTTATATATAAATGAAAAAATGTTACATGTATTTATATCTAATAATTAAAGAAATAATATTTGAAATTATGATAATAAAAAATAATTTTTTAAAAAGGAGGAAGTAATTTTTTGATTAAATTTCTCATATTTATATTGAATATAGAAATTATCTTTTATCATTTTAATATAATTATATTCCTCTTTTAAATCTTAAACTAAGTAAATTAAAATTAAAAATAAAATTTAATATATTAAATATAATTAAATAGTAAAATAAACTTCTTAAAAAATTGAACTTCTAATAATATTATCCTTTAATAAATATTAATATTTTTGAGTTCTAACCGTTATCTGATAAACTGCATAATTAACTACATTCATTTTAATTAGGAAAGACTTATATAAAGTATATTTTTACGCTCCATAAAGGAGGATTCCCTCTAATTCACTCATACTCATTTAAACAATGAATCATCGGAGTCTTCCTGAAGCTCTACTTTAATCAATTTCTTCCTTCTTTTGCAAGTACTCTAAAAGCGAAAAACCCGATGCTTTCACGACAGGAAGAGAGATTATATTGACCACAATAATTACTTTAATTTTCAATATTGATACCATAATCATCATTACTGGCAATTACTAATGACTTTGTTGTCATACATAAATCGTTACTATTAACTTGTAGTAAATTACATTATATGAGCGGCGCCTATCATCAGAGTATGGGTTCGTGGACTGCCATGGTGACGTGTAAGAGCTTATATTGATGTCTCTTATCGTCGATATAGCCAATATTTTTTACAATAATTAATTTTATTTTTATTTTATTGATATTAATAGTAAGTATTATTCCTATAATTTTTTATAATTATTAAAAATTTTAAAATATTATTAAATTAATTATGATATTAAATGAGACAAAAAAATAAAATATATGAAGTAAAATGCCAAATGATATACATTAATAAAATTATAATATCAATGTCTATACATATAAAAATAAAAATTCTAAACCTAAACTCTAAATAGTTAGCTCCCTAATAACATATTGTTGTTGCGCTTATACTATTTGATCATCAACCGTTAATATCCAAATCATCACTTCTAGCTTACCATCCTCTCTTAATCATAATATATATTAAATTATCATTTCAAAATAAATAAAGATCTATAACCTTATTTCTTTTTTGTATTGTCATATCAATAGAGTGAATATCAAAATACTAGTAGTAAGAAAAAATATGTATTTCAACGAGGATTTACTAGCAAAGATTGTAAGAATGAAAATTATTGTCATGGATATGAAAGTAAGAAACTACTTCAAATATATCATAAAGACAATTATCATTATTGTATATTTTCTCTATTATATAATCATCTTTAGATACCTAATTATTCTATATTTTCTTCAAGGTTGTGAGACCCACATTAACATCCTTAATTACTTGTGTTATAAGCATATAAAAGTACTTGAATATTATCTCTTTTGATAATATTTTTACATATTCTCCTCTCTTTTTTCTTTACAAATCTTTTTCTTTTAATAATGTTCTTAATGGACCATAGGTAGATATAACAAGCAACCTCTTGCCAAATACAACAATGCAAATTTAATCTAAATGTTAATAAATAAATAGTTAAATGTTAATTGATACTTACGAATCGCCCTCTAAATGCAATTCTACCATTAATTGGGTCTAAACTTAAGGGATGTATTGGTAGGCATCCTCAATGAATAGTTGGGTATTTTATAGATATTAACAAATTATACTAATTAATTTAAGAATAAATATTTTGTATGAAATTTACTCATAATAATTTCATCTTATCTTTTGCTTTATTTAAAATGAATTCTAAATTTTTATTATAAAATATTTTATTTTCCTATTCAAATTTTAATTATTTAATATCTTTTATATTTATATTTTTATATTCTCATAACTTTAATTTTAAAAATTATGTCTTTTCATTATATAAAATTTTCTTCATTTCAATTTTAATACCTTTATTATTATATAATGTAAAAAATTATTTTTTTTTCATTAAATTAACATAAAATTAGTGCATAAATAACATTATGTGTAAATTTTACATTTTATAATTTTATCTTGTTCACTACTTTATTTAAAATGAATTCTAATTCCCTATTATTTAATATATTTTTTCCTAAAATACATTTAAAATTTTAATTATTTAATATTTTTCATTATTTATATTTTTATTAATCTAATTTTATAATTATTTTCTTTTTATTATATAAGATTTTCTTCATTACAAAATATTAATCCCTTTATTATTTTATAATGTGAAATTTTATTTCCTTTCATTTTTTTAATATTTTCTTCATTAAAATAACATGAATATGATATATAAATAATAGTATGCATAAGTTTTTACATTTAATAATTTCATCTTATTCACGACTTTATTAAAAATGAACTATAATATCTATTATTAGATATTTCATTTTTCTAATCTATATTCAAATTTTAATTTTTATTATTTTTATATTTTTATTACTTTGATTTTTAGAATTATGTCTTGTCATTATATAAAATTTTCTCATTTCAATTTTATAATATTTTTCCTTCTTTACATATTATAGTAATCATTGTATTCACCTATAACTTTAACTATCATGTCATATATCCAACATTTTTATATATCAAGTTTACAAGTTCTATGCTAAGTCCAAACCTAGCACAATTATTAATATATTAGGTGATATAATATGTCCAATCAACATAATAAATGTATCAAGAGTAATATACTCATTCCATAACATCACATATTTTTACAACATGGAGATATTACAGCTATCAATTACATTCAACAAACTAAAAAAATAAATAATCATTTTATTTATATCAACGAAATAATGTTTTCAGTCAAAAGAAACAACTCATAGATTATGACAATCAATTCCAATGACAAAAATAAATCACCATTTTATTTATATCAATGAAATAATATTTTCAATAAAAAAAACTCTTAGATTATGACAATCAATCCTAATGACAAAAGAGTATTTGGTAAATTTAAGTCTACCTCAATGCAAAGAGAGAAGAAAAGGCAATGGTCAGGAAGCAATAGCAATATAATCTGACAATTTTACAAAACTAATGTAGCAAAATGTGAAAAAGAATTAAAAAAATAAAAATGATAGAGATTGTAATTCTCTCTCAAAAACCTTGAGGACACATGCAATAATAGTGAAAATAACATTCTGCCAAAATTTATGATATAAGCATATATATATATATTGACGATATTTCTTTAATCATTGATATAGTGTCCATAAAAAAATTAACTCCAATTTCTAGTGCTTCATTTTTCCAAGAACCCAATGGTGATGTCTGTGTTGTTGATATATGTAAAAACTTAATTTTTAAATTTTGTAAAAAAAAATCCACATTAACAACAAAATTGTTGGTATAAAGTCCTTGAACAAGTGGATTTAACTTGGGGCACTTAAATTTTCAAGGCAACTTATAGTGATGACAATGTCATCAATTTAAGTGCCATTGGCACATAGTAAGCATTTTAATTTATATGATTATTTGCTCAAACAATATAATAACAATAATTATTGTCAAAACACAGACACACACACACACACACATATATATATATAAAGCTCTATGTCGATGACAATGTCCATAAAAAGTTGATTTTTTTAATTGTACACCAATAACATTATTGTTGATGTAGAATTTTTAGAAAAAAATTTAGCATTAAGGCTACCTATTGTACAACTTATTGCCTATATTGACAATCAAGAAATGCTGTTGGTATAGTGTTTTCCGAATGTTTTTGCGGGAGTATCTACTTTTTCTCCTCATTTTATAATGGCTTTCAATGGTGCAAATTTAAAATCAACAAATCATTCACTTAACTATTTTGCTAAATTACATAATTTTTTTTATAAATTCTTAACAGAAAATCACAATATTATTGCATGTTAATTTATAATGTCATTTTTCACACGAAAATTTTGTATTATATAATGAATAAAAATTAAATAAATATAAAGAAATTTAATTAAATAATTGAAAATAAGCTGTAAAATTATCTATAAAATGAAATGCAATAAACCAACAAATAATAATATTATGATTATTGTTTAAAAATCTTATGAAAAAATATACAATTTAACAAAATAATTAATTAAGTAAATTATATGTATTAATTCAAAGTTTTATATAATTTAAAGTTTTTATTTTAAAATTTTAAAAGTCAATGGAGCAAAGCTAGATATCTCCGGTCTAAGGAAATATTTTACATTTTTTGAATTTATCCAAGCTTACATACTAAATTTTTTTATTTTTTATAATACTAATAGTATGATTAATCCACTGAATACATGTAAAGATCTGTAATTGAACTCAACATAAAAAGGAAGATTTGAACTTAATATACAAAAGAAAATAAAATATTTAGAAAATAATATATGCTACTTGAGTCAAAGCCCTCTGCAATACCCATACCAAAATAAGGCTAAAAGTTTAATACAATGAATCTGCCTTAATTATTACCATCGTTTCCCCGTTTAGCCTTTCAGTTAAGCATATGTAAAGTTGTTGAATGGGGAATTATAAGTATATTTTTGTTGCATTTAATAAATTAAGAGCAATGGTTAATAATCACTATGATTTTTAATATTTCTAAATCAAAAAATTAAAATTTTAATACAAGTTGACAGATGAAAAATATTAATAATTAATTTTCATTTATTTGATGAGAGGAAAGATATGTATGTTGCAACCTTTGAGAATAACTCTTGCTCATGCATCTTATTCCCGCATGGATTTTTACTTGCAGTAAATGCATTTAATTATGTACACTAAGTTAATCACAACAGTAATACATTACGTTTTTATAATTTATTACTCTCAATGTCTGTCATATTTTTAAGAATTTTTTATTACTTTTTATTTACTATTTTAAAATTTCAATAAAGTATTAAATTTTTTTAATTTATTCTTTTTTTAATTAATAAATGCTTCATTATTTTACATTCTCAACCCATTTGCATTTATTTCATTAAATTTTTCTTTCTATTTTTATTTGTCTTAGATTTTTTGCATAAAGGATAATTTTTAAAAGTCAACTATAAATAAATAAATTAAATTATTTTCCAAATATATGTGAAATTGATTAATTACAACAAATAATAAAGAATAGAGAAAGTAATATATTGTCACCCTCTATCTATTGATGTTAAATTTGACTCAAATTTTAATTATTATTAGTTAGCAATTATTTTTATTATCAATTATTTTGCTATTTAATTTAGAATTTCATATTATAGTACAATTGGAATTGGTTGCCAAGTAAGTATTTTAGGATATAAATATTTGTGTTCCCAATGAGTTTGGGATATAAAAGAGATATGATGTAAGTACTTATGTGGAAATCCTTATTGAGATTTGTAAGGAATGTAAATATAATAGTTGTGAAGTGAAGGAATTATAATTGAGAACTTTTACATGGATTATATTATGATGATAATTTAGTGAATTTCTTTTCATTCATAATTTTTTCTTAGAATTTGTGCTACTTGATTGTTTTAATTACTAGACACTTGTATATTTGGAAAGAAATATTTTTCCTAATAACTAATATTGGAAAGTGGTAATTCAAAATTGTAAAAGAGTCTAATGTAATTCCATATGCATAAATGAGAATGATAGTTGATAAGATCATATACAAATTAAATGAGGATCACGATAATATTATGGACATAACTAGTTGATTTTATGAGAGGGTTTTTGTGAGAATGATAAATGGTGATGCAATGTAAAATTGAAGATAGGTGCTTCAACTTGCACAAAAGAAAGAGGAAATTGCAATTGATGATAGAGATATATATTTGAAGAGAATATGCTTGTTCATGAAAGTATTTGCAAGTTTTGATGTTTTTGTAGATAATGGAAATGTCTACGGATGAAAAGATTGTAGAGAAATTTTGGTGAAACTTGTGACACTTGATTAAGGTAGAATTACTTGATAGAAAGATAGTTGTTGTAACCCTTTTTTTTTTCATTAAAGAAATTGCAATTTCATGGTTGGTGCCTATAATTAATCTTGTTTTTCAATAGCTTGAGTATTAAGATTGATAGAGATTGCAATTTCGTGCAATTTATGTTAGGACGAAGTTGTTAAGTCAAACTTAAATTCTCAAGCAAGTATTCTAAGCTATAAATATTTAGGTTGGGCATAGATTTGAGATTTGATGGAAGTGTTTACGAAAATTATGTGAAAACTCTCATATATGTTTGCGATAGAGGTCGGGATAATGGTTAAGAAATTGTGAAGTTATAATTGAGAACTTTTATATGTGTTATCTTGTAATTTTAATGATATAGTAAATCTCTTTTCATTTATTTTTTTCCCCTAATGTTTGAGGGTTTTTTCTGTTTAAATATTATTGTGAAACTTTAATTGCTTTTACCACATATTTACATGTTTGGAAAGAGATATTTTTTCCAACAACAATTGATTTACTCCTTTTTTTTCTTCCCAAACACACTTAAGCTTTGTTTGAATTTGAATAGAAAGAATGAAAGTATTAGAATTTAATCTTTTCTTTTGTTAGGGAAAGAGAAAGAGAAAGAAAATAAAACTTGAAAGACAGAACTTACGATTATTACTTTTAATCATTTCAGATTTAGATTTTTCCTTTTCTATTTTCTCTTCGATCCAAATCTTAAAAATTTATCTTTTGTTCTCTTCAACTAAAACCAGGGACAGTGCACTGAGAATGTGATGCATCTGTATATATGTCGAAGAATCCCACATCTATCATACACGAAAATGAAGATTACTTGTAGTGCGTGTAATCTAAAGGAATGTTGATGGTTTCTATTAAGTGTTCTCAAGCTTAGTGTTCCTGGGAATGATGTGAGAATTCTCTAAAAATGATAAAATTATGAATAGACTCTAATAAAATTTGTGACCTTTAATTGAGATTAAGTTACGTGACAAAAAGATGATTGATGCAACTTATTCAAAAAATTGGAATATTGAATTTTCATAATTGGTATTCTATGATTGATTTTACTAGATAATAGGTGAAGCATAAATATTGATAAAGATTATGTAATTTGTGTTAAGGTAGAAATTATTAAATTTAATATAAATTTTAATTATTATAAATTAGTGTTAATTTTCTATTTTGAATAATTTTCCTATTCAACTTAGATTTTTGGATTAGAATGAAATTGTAATCATTTGGTAGATAAATATGTAGGATAATAAATATTTGTATTAGATATGAGATAAATTTGACGTAAATGCCTATAAAGGCTATGTGATCTTATAAAGATTGGGGGAGATACAAATATAATTGTTAGGAAATTGTCTATGACCGAAAATTTTTACATACATTATTCTGTAATCTTGATTATACACGAATTCCATTTCATTAGAAAGCTATAAGATAATAGTTAAAAAATTGTCAACTCATAAAGTTTGATAGAGGTATAAGATAATGGTTAAAAATTGTGTAGTTATGATTGGAAAGTTTCATACATAATTCTCTTTAATCTTGATGATATAGAGATTTTTAATTGCTTGATACTTAATTGTGTGTTTAGAAATGAGATAATTTTTTTCCTAACACAAGTAATAAATGGCATTTCGGAGCATTTAGTTGTCCTGTGAATTCTTGTGGCTATAACTACCCATTTGTTCATAAAGTTAGAGGGCGACCAAGTTAGTGTTTGAAGGAATGCCGGAAAGGACGCTTTGCAAAAGAGGCCATGATTTGTGCACACAAAATCTTCTTATGAAATAAGAGAAATGAAAAGCGGGAAAAGAAATCACACTTTCCTGGGAACAACTTCTCCATAGAGGAAGAAAAAGGCCACTCATAGTACTGGAAGCCAGTTGCGATTGAGATAAAAATCCACCAATATAACAAGATCATATTAAGTGTCATAACCATCCATTTGAGAAGTCTCTGTAGTGAACCCCGACACATCAGCTTCAGCACTTTGTGACTTCTTTAAATTTGCCACAAGAACCCACATGTTACCAAGTTCATTTTCCAGGTATGCTTCTCTCTGCTTTGACTCTTCAATCTTTCTTTGAAGCTCAGCCTCTTTCTGATCCTTCTCCAAAAGGGTCGCTTCATAAGAAAGTTCCTTTTCTTTCATCATGGTAAGTTCTTTCTTGATATCTGAGTTTGACCCGCCTTGATCATTTCGTCTAACATGACTTTCTCTACGCCCATTTCGAACTGTTCCACTGATTCTATGCTGTGTGGGGGGATGCTTGAAGGCAGCTAGCTCAGCAGTTAGTCTTTCGTTATGGCTCATTAGTCTCTCTTTATGGCTCATGAGCTTGGAAACTTCCTCGGACAATGCCTTTAGTTCGACAGCAGCAGCTGAAGCTAACCCTTTGGCATAAGTACTCTCTTCTGCCAATTTCTGATTCGCTAGTTCTAACTGCTCTTTAGATTCTGTTAGCTCTGCCAACTTCTGCTTCAGCTCTTCTACCTCAATTGCCTGGTTAAGAAACGCACAAGACCAGTGGGATTGGTGACATGAATAAATACAACATAGCGTGCTAGTTGCATGTCCAACACCACTTAACAACCGGCTCAGTGGTAAAGCTTAGAAGAGACATAAGGGGGACCCTTAGTCCCCAAAATTTTTTAAACCATGTTTTAGTATCAAGCAATTATGTATTAAAAAAAAAACTACGAAAATTTTTGACATAAATCATGCTCCCCCCCCCCCCCCCCAAAAAAAAAAAAAAGAAAAATAGATGAAGATCTGCCATTGAACCGGCTCATACACACATATGGGGGCCACACTAGTATCTAGGTTTGAGCTGTTTGTGAATAAACCAGATGTGCAAGCAGTTTTGGAATACAAAATAGTAGAAACCATTTGATGAAGATAATTTAAATGGCTGCAGCATAGAAAAAGGAAGCAATTTGTCAGTAAACAAGACATTTCCGTTTCATACCTGTGCTTGCAAAAGAAATCCTTCGTTGGCACTGTTTATCGCATTTTCCTTTTCCAAGTGAAGTTCACTACCATTGTCTTTAGTTACAGAGAAATATTTTGAATGATTGACAATAGCACTGGAGTTTCTTAACTCTAATGCAGCTGCAAGCTGCTGTTTCAGGGAGGCAATTATTTCTTGCAAGCCTTCACATTCACATATCTGATAACCAAATTACTCACTTAGCTCGTAGCATGACAGAAGGATGAACTTTAAGAATCTTCAATAATGTGATTTAGCCAGAGTTCTGTACCTTTTGATTGAGCTGTTCTTGAATTATATGGTTATCTGCAGTTTTGACCTGAAGATAAGCACAACAATGGGATGAATTAAATAAAACCGACCTAGCAGAAGATAAACCTCATTGAAGCGGTAGTTACAATGCCCATGCTATATAATAGTCACAATAGATCACAAATAACACTCACTATTATCTTGCGTGACCAGAAGCGTGCCTTCTATAAAGCCAAATAATTGACATAATTACAATATACTGTTGTTATGGTGGGAAATTATTGCAATATTTGTATAACCTAAAAATTAATTGGTCTACCCTATGCTCCAAGAGATCACATGCCAAGTGCATATCTCAATTGAATGCTATATGTGCTTTCTGTGTATTGCAGGGATTGGTTAGAATATATTAACAAGATGTACATGGTCACCTCAAGTTCAAAGGACTTCTCATTTAATTGTGCCATCAGCTCAGTAACAGTCTACATCACAAAACAAACAGCATTATGTTGGAACGCCAACAAGTGAAAGAAAGCAAGAATGATGTCAGGTAAACATACTTGTGATACTCCTGGTTGATCCATTATACCAGATGCAATGAAGGAATCAGCAATTTGCTTTTCCAGCAAATCAGTTTGTTCATTCTTAGTGTTAGTTTCATCATTTAACCTTTTCAGTTCCCCCTTGAGTATACATGAACCACAAAATTCATAGTTAGTTCAGAAACAAATGCGTATTATAAACACAATGGGGAGAGAAATTTACTTCATTAAGGTCCTTCTGAGGATTTCTTACAGCTTCCTCAGACAGCCTCTTCAAAGCACTTGAATGAAGTGCCAGCTCTTCAGACAAAATTCTTTGCTGTTCACTCAAAAGATCAACCTGATTAGTTGATTTGATTCTTGTCTAGCAAATCGAGAAAGAAAGTGACATATAATTCAATACAGGCACAGAAGCAAATACTATAAAACCACCACACATCTGCTAAGAAATTTTCTATAAAAAATTTCTTGCATCCATTGAAACAAAACAAAGAAGTATACCGCACAAAACAAATTTAAACTGTATTTCTCAAATCAAAAGAAAAAAAATGATTCCTCCTTTTGGTCTAACACTTGGCAAGACAAGTGAACCAATCGCCATAAGAAAAAAAAATATTTCTAAGGGGGAAAAAAACAGTATTTAGCCACCATCCAGCCAACCAAAAATGTTTTACATATTTGCACACACGTTGCTTCAAATTCATCTTTCCAAAAGGACTAAAGACACAGGTATGCCTAGCTGAATTGAGGTATTCGTAGTAGTTTTTATGACATGAGAGTTACTTCTAAGACAGTAATCCATTAGCTGGTTTCTGGAAAAACGTATAAATGACACATAAAATGTGATATTTCAACTGGCAATTTTCTCCAAATCCACATGAAGAAACAGCAGAAGCAATCAGTCACATACCAAAGGCATTTCTTGTGCCAATAAACTATCCTCATGGTCATCTTTACTCTGTCTAGCCTCAGATAGAAGATCCGCAGGAGAGCTTTCTGTCCGCAGAGAAGAAAGTCTGGACTCAGCATAATTGCCACTTTCTGCTTGAGGTGTTGAAGGTGTACTATTAGATTTTGCTCCACTGGATTTATCACTGTTGCCAGTCAAGGCACCCAACCCACTATCTCGTTTCTGACAAAAAATATGGCGAAATAAACAAGCTTTAACAAATGAAAAATGATTTTTTGAAGCATACACGAAATAAAACATCCATACCACCACTTAGAGAAATGCAGTTACCACCACAAAACTTTTCATTTAGTTCCATTCCATCACATTTTACTCACTCCCTCGAATCACACCAATGGACAACTTACCCGTGGCTTTAACCAATTTAGTAGTCCATGTTTCTTAGTCTTTTTCTCCTCCTTGAGATAATCATCAGCTGTTTCGGCATTTCCCTCAAGATTAACATAGAAATCAAAATTTTCCTCGTCTACGATTAGACCCTGCCTTTTGTATGGTAGGTATGCAAGCTGTAAACAGAATTAATAATAAAAAATAAATAAACAGGGAAACAAGTATACAAATTAATGTCCCAGTTAATGTTGAAGCATAATTTGTATGAGTATCACAAACTTCTCTTATCACTAGAAAGAACTAGGAAAAAGCATAATGCAAAAAGAGAAAAACCTCCTCTTCCCCAAAGGAATGTCGCCTTCGTGGACCAGGCCGATTAGGAAATCTTGATGAGTGTGATGTTTTTGAGGAGACCAAAATTAACTTAGTCAACCGCTGAATTCTACTTAATAAAGCAGCTTTAGCTTCTTCTTCTTGTTCCAATCTGGATTGCAACTTGACTTGACCATCTTCTAGCTTTACATATCACATGACACCAATAAGAAGCATTTAACTTCAAAATGCTGCATTTCTCAGAATAACAATCAATATAATGTGCAATGATTCATTTCACGATGTACAAGCAATTACACAGAACCAGATACTATAATATCCTTACCTTTTTCCTTTTTACTCCACAACCTTTTGATAATTAAAGGTGAAAATTAATTGCCTCTACTTTCTTATAGCCCAACATTTGGGAGAACATGATACAAATTTCATGTTTCAAAATCCAACTTCGAGTCATTGTAAATTTAATAGGAATTTTGAGATAGCAACGTTCAAAAGATGAGGGAAATCAATAGTAGAGCATTTACCTTTTGTTTTAGGACTACAATGTCATCTTGCCCCGTATCTTTTGCCTGAACAGTAATAATACCACTCTTCAATTGTTCTAACTCTTCCCTTAAGCATTGAATCTCTTGTTGATATTTCTTAATAAGTGACTTCTCATCAATTATCTGCAGGGATGATGGTTTTCTTTAATGAGGAGAGATGAAAGAGAACAAGATTTAAGGATAAGATTTCCTCAAAGAAGAACATCAACCAAAAGGCTATGTTTCCTATTACGTTAAACAACTAGAACCACCGGATGCAGAGCAGAATATTAAGGGATGAACACCATATTATTCCAAGTAAAATAAATGCTAAAAAATGTTTTTTAAGATTCTGGTATCCCATTTCAATCTGATGCCTTGAACGGCTACGAACATAGCAATCCAACAAGAAACTTCCCCTCCTAACATTCATAGGATTGCTCCCCCAGTCAATCTCAACCATTTTTTTCCCTTTTTGATAAAAATAAAAACTTTTATATAAAGAAGAAAGAATACAATAGGAGAATCCCCAGGTCAATCATAAGAAGACAGACAATTTGAAATCCATGAAATGCACTTACCTTGTTTTGAGCTGCTTGTATTTCAATGTGCTTTGCCCGATGGGCAAACTTCAAAGTATTATGTGTCTCTTCTGCACTACTTGATGAAGGAGTCAATGTGCAAATGAGCTGAATTTTAAATGACAATATTGAACAAACAATGAGAATATCAAGAAAAGATAACAATGGTAATTTATTTTAATCTTTCCACCACTTAAAAAAAAACTATCTCATGATATCTTTCTTTTATAGAAATGCTTGTGTGCAGATCTGCAATTAATAGACAGGGAAGCCTTACAGATATGCGTCCATGACCACTGAGGGAAGATTGTAGTATTCTTGTCAATTTAGAGTCCCGATAAGGTATGTGACTAGCTCTACCCTCAGTCAATTTGGAAATAACCTGTGCAGAAGGTATAGTCATACTTAAACAGAGGTATTAATACAGGTCCATTGTTTAAAATAGTGAACAGTGAATTGCTTATGGTTAAAAACTACAGCACAAAATCATTATCAATTCATCAATAGGACATATTAACAAAAAAAGGGACATTAAAATGAATATTGAAAGCACAGCTGGAGGTTTGAACCAACCTAACCAGTTGACAGACATTTTTAAATTCAACATTTAAGCTACAAAAATGGCAAGAAATCTATCTAAACATGTATTTGAAGATATAAAGTAGCTTTAATATTATATTCTTCTGTACTTTTGTTTGAGTTGAAACAAAATCATTCCTGAGCTTTCTCTCAATAGCTTAAACTTTTGGAAACAACTAGATAATTTTCTTCCCAATGTTTCCCATTTTTTTCAAGATATAATGCTCCCACTTATATGTTATACATATTTGACCTATTAAATTCATTTATAATCAATAGGTGCCAAAAGTTGCAGAATATTTTCTAGACAATCTCCTTTTTTTCGAATTTCAAATGCAATGGTAAATTTGACATGTAGCTTCAATATATGCAAATACCAATAGATAATTCATATCAATCTTAGGTCTCAGCACAATATCAGTGATTACTTTTTGGAATTTGATTCTTTGTAATGGACTACAAGATTCTTACAGTCAAGCTCAGAATAAAATTTTAGAGAAAATTGAGAAGAAAAAATTAAGAAGAAAAAAAACATTGTCCAGCCAATTTGAGAGTGTAATTTACAGGCATTCCAGTCCAAATAGAAAAAACCAAGGAACATAGGCATGAAACTAGAGCAGATAATTTAAACCAACAGATGATGTTAGATGTTAATGGGGGAAAAAACAGGTATCAATATAGGCATAGAACGCAAATAGGCTTGGCCTATTACAAGTTTCGAGACCTCACAGTGCCTAGAGTTAGCAGACTTTTATTTATATAAGATCCTTCTTTCCTTCTCATGCCAGTTGTTTCAGCCTTTGAGCTCTCAGAACCTGCCAGATCGATGAGGTTCTGCATACATAAATACAATATAAGGAACGGACAAATCTAAAGCAAGAAAATTAATTCACTACCCATTTTGAGGCTGGTAAGTAGAGAAGGTGACGTGCACGACAAACAAAATGTGAAGAAAAAGCAATTACACTAGTTACCAGTTGTGACAGTGTTACAGCCTCTCCTTCACTACTTTCACCACATGGACTGCTCTCTATGGTCTGCAACAATATAGAAAAGAGCAAAACACAATGCAAATCATAGATGCGACAATGGGTTGTAAGATGTATTGGAGCAATTTGAAGAAAAAGGTTACATGCTGATGTTGGATTTTGGAAGAACTACTTTTGCTTTTAAAAACAGAAATGAAAGCATCCTAAAATTTTATTCTTCATGTATCGTAGTGAAAACCCACCAGCGTAAATATTGTATGGCTCCTGCTGCTGATTAGGTTGAAGTTTGTGGACCCAACGTGCCTGTGCTCTACATCAAATCAAAATTGTCGTGAAGAATGACCAGGACACATAAGAAAACAGAACATAGCAGCATGACAACAAGCATAAGATGATATCTTCAGTTACGGTGTAAGGGTGATAATATTTTAATTTCTCACTTAATATGCCAGGTTTTTTAAAATATGAAACCTATTTCCCAAACAAAGCAAACCTCAGGAGATTAGGGAGGAATCTCAGCTTCATGATAATGATACCAAATTTAAGAACTATAGAAATACTGCACATCATATAGTAGAAGGAAACCCAATAATTAAAATTATTCACAAGACAACAAAACAATCTGGTCCGTTTACCTTCCCCAGCTGCTATAAGAGAAAGTGCATGAGCAGGAGACAGGACAACTTCTTCTTTAATCCCCTCAACAAAAGTGCCCTATGCATCAATCATGATGTAAATGCCACAAGTATTTGTTCAAATTAGTGTTAACAAATAACCGATTCAGGGCAGTGTCAGGAAAAAAAATGCAGAAAAGAAATAACCAATGCAAGCAAAGATTTTCATTGTGTCAACATCAAAATCATAGAAATGGAAATGATACAACAAAGAAAACCCATGCTGCTTAAATTCAATGCACACTGGCTAATGCATGTATTTGATCTCCACAATGTTGTGGAAGACTATTAAGTTATCCTAGCCAACATTTTATCTACATTGCATGATGTTAGTATCTTCCATTATATATGCATATCTTATATGGATTAGTCTCCATTTAATATGGTTAATGAATTTCATCACTAATATAACATTTGGTCACTAATAAGCCAAAGAAGGTTTGAGTCGTTTGACATTACTTTGTTTTTCAGATCGATTTTTACTGATAAGTAATAACTTAGCTATTGACAATAAAGATGAAACACAAGGGAAAATAAAAACACCTGGGCATCCTCTCTGATTCTTAAGTTCTGGCCTGCTGGATTTAACAAGTCATTAACAACCTGAAATACGGTGCAGCTAAGTCCACAAGAATAGTACAACATAAACGTAGCTATAAAAGATACAATTTATCAGATAGAACACACCTCATTGTAGATCTCCAAGTACGAAACTTGAAGTAGAAACTCGCGACTTGGAGTCTGTGTAGAAGACATCAGACTATGTATAACTATCAAAAACAAAAACAAGCAGAAAGGAAAGAGGGCTAGCATTTAGTGGACCTCTTGGATAATGCTAAAGGCATCCTTCACAGCAAGTGGTATAATTCCAGGAGATCTTTGATCACCCTGCAAATACAGATGTCATGAGCACACTAGAAAATATTCACTAATTCAAGCTCAAAGTTTAATTTCTCAGTATCTGCCATAATGCAAGACATTAACAATAATACTAGCTATCCAATGACGTAGCCTGACACAGGAAAGGCAGGCATGAATTTTGAAAGTAATGCTTGATACCATTTACAATTTGTCCCAGCTTTAAACTATAGCAAACTGCTGATGTGAGCACTTCTTAAATAATTCTAATTTCAATGAGACGAGGATGTTATTTCTAAAGGATTATATAAATTGCAAGCAAATATAGAGATATAAGTTGTAACTTGTAACTACAACTAGAACTGAATGAAGTTTAAGTGCGTGCAAAGTTCATTAGGAGACTCTATGTCATATGATATCTTCTAAAACTACAAAACTAAGACTGGAGAAATGAGCCCTTCAATAACATTTAAGAACCAGCAGGCAAGTCTCACAAGCAATTCCCGACAAACTACCATGTCATTCTAGGACCTTAAAAATTAAATGCAACAGCAATACTTATCATAAAAATGCAGATTAACAGGATGGTGACAGAATAATTTATTGTGGTCTCACATGCATTGTATGAGTCTTCCCGCTGCTTGTAACCCCATATGCAAATATTGTACCTGTTATGGGGGAAAAAAGAACTAACATATGAATTATCTATCATTCAATATGCCACATCTGCAATTGATCGGGACATTGCTCAGCCATGTAGGTAACCATGCATTCTGTTTTCATTGGCATGGTCAACTCTAGGAATAAATAGCTACATATAGGATTCTGTATCAAGGAAATCGAATCCCTTCTGAAGATAAACATGTACATATACTAGAAATTTCCATGTTCTATATCATCAAATTTCCTCAGCTCTCTCCCATAAAAAATACCTGTCCTAACCTACAGATTACTTTATAGAAAAACAATAACATTCAAGTGGGTAGTTTGTCACAACCCAATATTGTGAAATTGATCTCATCTTGTCAACTAATATAAGAGGATTCACAAAGGAAGCAAAAGCATATTGCTTTTCACAAATGAATCAGAGGTGTAAGGACTGCAGCGCTTACTGCTTAGTACATCTTTTTCTCACTGGTCTGCCTGCACTGTAAATGCATCATTATGCTTGACTTTGTCAAGTTGTACATGACGAGCATATTTTGGATATCTTTGGCTGTTAAATCAACTTACACTAAAATCCCAAATGACATAACAGGTTCTCACCCAATAAACTGGGATAAGAATTGTAGGATTTGAATTAACAGTTATTACAAAGCAGACATCAACAAATTGATCTATATATTAAGGAAAATGAAGAAAAATTCAGTGACAACAATTATCATTATCAATTATAACTTAACTAAGTTGAAAAGGTAGATAATAGTAAGTTCAGCTTATGTCAGTTACCATTAATGCCCTCCATAGCACTACGAATAACATGATGAGCAGAAATGTCATAGACTTGACGCGTTGTGGTTGTGGGGCCAAAGACATGATCTAGAAGCAAGAACAGAATATTAATGAACTCAAAAACACAACATTGGAAAAACGAAGAGAGGGAGAGAATGAGGTTATTTCATTACAATTTATTTGCAATTGAGAAAAGAAGATCATGTCAACATTTTTACTATTTCATGAAACTTAGAAAATATAAATACTTCTGATTTAGCTTCATCATTTCTATTGATAATTTTTTTTTCTTTTCCTTTCGTTTCATCTTCATGAGCTATTCTCAAATATGAGCAAACCCAATAGAAGTTTTAAACTTGTAACTTCAACCTCTAAAGAGCTATAGTCATTGATATGAATGAACATAAACAATAAAATTTTATTCATAATTGTCAAAGTTGCTTATTTTACCGTATGCATATGCTACAGTTGGATTACTCTCGTTTCGCACAATAGTGTCTCCATCTGCAAACCATGCAATCTCCTCTCCCTGACGAATTTCCCTTGGACTGTCCAATGGTCATGCATATACCTCAAAAAACTAACCATCGGTTCATAGACTGAAATCATAACAACGATATTTGACTTTAAAAGCAACACTTACTTCAGTGGACGAAATCGGGCTGTCACCGTGACATTTTCTTTCACCCTTTTTGCATCTAAAGGAACACATTCTGGGTGAAATTGGTGCGGCTTACTTTGAGTTGATGAAGATACAGGTGAGCTCGGACAATCAATGGATGTTTCCAGGAAGTGTTTAGAAGTCGATGTGGTGGAAGATGATGACGAATTAGCAGGCTTTGAACTGCCGAATGCAAATCTTTTTGGCTTTACACCTTGTTTTGGTGCCATTGGTACTTTTAGTCAAGCCTTCAACACAATGAAAGTTGGAGAATGCTTCAGTGTATAGCTTCTTGTAAGCAAAGTAGGTAGGGACAATTTTTTTATAAATTAAAAACAATGCAACAGAACTTTGAGTCACTGAATCTTGCTCAATTCCCCATCTGTAAGGAAGTTTGCCTTCCAATGAACTAAAACCAATTTCCAAATTCAGGTTATGTAAAGTCCAGTATCAGTCTGGCACTGGGTAATAGTAAAGCAACATATCCACTGAGTTTAAGGAGCTCATTCAAATAAGAAGAAACAACTACGTTAAATGCAGAAAAAATACGGCGGGAAAATATCCAAAAAAAAAAAATGTTTATCTTCATCCCCAATCAAAATGCAACAAGAGAGGAAAATGTAGGCACAAAACACAGAGAGAATCACGTCATTGCATTTTCCCAATTTTTCTCGGGAAACAAACGAAGCCAAAGCCTCAAAAGACAAGAAACGTAATACACGCGGACCTTGCATAAATCAAGCGCAAATTTAAGACGAATGCCATAGAGATCGTCTTCGATACAGATATTCAGCAACTGAGGGAGCCAGTGAGAGAAAAATTGTACACGAGAACATAACCGTTATCAACAAGCATCAATTGCAGAGAGAAACTGAGTAGCCTCGGACTGGCAAGGCTTGCCTTGTAAGCGATGCTCTTCATCAAAGCCAGACCTCATTTCTCAGAGAGAGTCCAACTTTTTTTTCAGACAAAGGGAAGAAGACGAAGAGGAAAGCTGGAGAGATAAAGAAAACAAAGTGTGTTAGTTAGTAAACAGAGGGAGGAAAGAGCGTGTGGTATGGTAAAATTCTCCATCAATCTCGCTTAATCTCTCTCTTATTATTTTCCGTTTAGCGCGCAGCGCTGCCGTGATAGCTACAGTGTCATGAAAGTCGCGTGCGTAGAATGGATTGGAGACGTTTGTTCCTCCACCAATGGAAGTGAGACACGTGTCCATTGTAGGGAAATTTTGAGGACCTTCGACCATCAACACTTTTTCCGTTGGGGTCCATGTAGAAGTTCACTTGGATTGGATTCCTCTTGACTTCTTGTTCACTATTGCAATAGACATCAAATATAAAAAATGTGAATATTTAAAAGTATTGTAATTTTGATTAAAAAATATTATAATTTTGGGTCATTTTTCGACACTTTCTTGAAATACCAGTACGTGCAATTTTTTCTATAAAATTTATAATTTTTTATAAAATTTTATAACTTTTTAACGTATCTCCTAAAATTTCATGTATATATCACAGTTCATATTACAAAATTTATCAAAAAAATTATAAAATTATTTAAAAATTATAAGATTGATGTAAATAATTATGTTTTATAACTTACACCATTATGAAAAAAATTATAAATTTTATGCGAAAGTCGCTTAAAATTTTTAATAATGTATATGCATACTACCTCAAATAGAAGAACTACCCTATAATTTTTTATGAAAATTTAACACAAAAGATTAAAAGTGTGTTTGAATATTTTTTTTATTTTTAAACTATTCTAAAAAAATTTAAAAATTATTTGCTTATTCTCAAAAATTATTTTTTGGATTAAAGAAAAACAAAGAATAAAAGATGATTGATATTATAAATAAGAAAATATTTTATTTAATCACAAAATTAATAATTAAAAAATAAATTTAAAAAATAGCTAATTTTTTCTTATTTTTATATTTTTAAATTACATATTTAGAGAATAATTTTTTTAAAAATAGATTCTAAAAATAAGTTGTCAAATAGGTTCTTCTTTTTTTTAAAATAAAAATAAATAGAGACTAAATTTATACGTTTTTATAAAATTGCGTAACTTTGTCTTTAAAAAATTACAAGTATATATGTTTTTAGATATACAATAATAGCTGATGTTGACTTTAAAATTTTTTTCTCATTGTCTTAGGTTTAAAGTCAAATTGTGTAAAAAAAAAAATTGCAAGTGTTTACAAATTTTACACTTGACGAGTAAACAAAAAAATTACAATTTTATTATAAATTTTTAAATTTATATAAATCATAACTTCTAATAAAAAAATTATAAAAATGATAAGAATAAGTATGAAAATATCCTCTAAAATATTAATGAAATAATTATCACTATGATATAAAAAAAGAAGAGAGAGAAAAGGAGAAAGAACAAGTCTAAGAAGAACAATTTATATTTAGGAGGAGAATATAATACATAATTAATATAGTAATATATTAATGCATTATTAAATTTAATTTTTAAAAAAATATAAATATAATATATAGCATATTGATATATTATTAATAATATATCATAATCCCTTCCTTATATTTACATCGTGAAGGCTTATCCTAGTATTTTTGCCTTTTTCAATAACTGAAAAAGGGAGGCGCCAGATTGGATAACTTAATCAGGGGACAAAGAATCGGTGGAGGAAGAAAGGGATTTGGTTTTGTGAAGATGTCTAGCGCTACGGAAGCGCCTTTTTTTTTTTCCCCCTCCTTAATATGTCGGTGGTATAATAATATCACTAAATTTAATTATATATCAAATTTAATTTATTTTTAAATTAAACATTACACATTATAGAAAAATATATTAAAGATCAAATTTAATAATATACTACTATATAATTAATATAATAATATTTGGTGGTAAATTAATAATTATTAAATTTAATTATATATTAAATTTATTTTTTAAAATTAAATTTATTTTTTAAAATTTAATAATATATTGATATATCATTCTCCAAAATAATATTTATTTGCTATGACAATTGTACTCCATTATCTTGGCAAACTCCTGCCACACGTTAGGTGTTGAGTTTGAGGGAACTTTATATAAAATTCGTACAAATTTATTTCTTTCATAAATTACTTCTATTATCTATAAATAATAAGCAAGAAATATGTATAATCCTTTATAAATTTATTTTCATTCTTTTCTCCCTGCCACTTATATTTTTTATAATTTTTTAATTGATACTCATTATTTCCTATGCAAACAATCAACATGTATAGCACTACATAAATTTATTCCAATTTTTCTAATTTTTCCACTACTTATTTTTACTAACCATTGAATTAATATTAATATTTCTAAACTCAAACCAACTTTGTTGATTTAGTTAGTCAAAGTGGCACTCGGGAATGAAAATAGTTTAAAAGGACCCTTCAATTTGAACTGGACAAAAATTCGAATTGCTCTATCTAAATCCAATTGAATCGATTTATTCTTTTTTTTATTTGTTTTCTCTTTTATCCAAACTAAAAGTTCAATATAAAACAAGTCCTATTGTAATTTAAGAATTTATTATATATTTAAATAATAAAGTGAATGAAATTTCTTAAATTATGTTAATTATTATATTATTTAAAATATTTTATGAATATTAATATTACTTGAAATGATTAATCAATGAGCAATCGTGATATATTTTAAAATATAACTACCTTTCAAACTATTTTATTTTATTTATATTTTTTACATTTTGGATTTGCAACTTAATCATGTACTTATTATAATATGAATTACTATTATATTTATTTTATATTAAAATATATATAAAAAATGGTATTTTGCTAATTTATTTGAACCCACTAAAATATAAATTTTTAGCAAATGATAAGCTTACAATCTAAATATAAGGCATTATGCTTCAGTTATCTTAAAGATTTTTAATATCAATTTCCTTATTAATTATTCCACCTACTGCCATGTTATTCATAATTATAGTAAAATTAATGTTTATTTATATTTTAAAAATATGAAAATAAACTTATATTAATTAAATAAATTTATATATATGTAATATATAATTTATTATATAAAAATATAGTAATTAGTTCAACTATCCAATTGAACTAGTCCGATCTTGATCCATTTCCCTTATCGAATCAATAACTAGTCCAAATTTGAGAATATTAATTAAATTTTATTATTTTTAACTTAAATAATAAATATATATATATATAACATTTCATAAATTTATTTTCATTTTTTCATTAATATAAATTTTTTAGACATTTTCCCTACTTTCTTTCTCCTTTCCATCTCTTTTTCTTAGCATGATTTCATTCGCTACCTTTTAATTAGGAAGTTGTACCTCAAAATCACTACAAATCCTTCTCCATGTAAAAGTAAATCCATTTTTATATCCTTATCCATTTTGAGTCAAAGTTTGAAATGAACAAGAAACTAGTTAATTTAGCTATGTGGTTACTAAATGTTAAATCAAGTGGGTTTTTATTTCATGTTAATACATTGGAAATACTTGGAATGTTAACCATACTTTTGGATTTAGAAAATCTTTTATATTAACCTTAAAGGGTTAGTAATTATTTTTTTATGATTACAAATTCATCATGTTCTATTATAAAATTTAATGATGCTATTGGATTGTTAGGACATGCTAAGAAATTGAAGACTTCCAGAATCCTAGGATTAATCCATTATGTATAATAGAGTTTCTAAAAGAAATCTTAAAGTTCAAAATTATTTTCTAAACTCAATTTTGGCTTAGGAGTTGTTTAAAACTCTTTTACATAATTTATTTTAACTTAATCCTTATGAAATCATGTTTGAAAAACTATGAGAATGGGATTGAAATTAAAAGACTTAAATTGATAGTCTAGTTGCTAAGTTTTTCACTTGAAAACAAAGGAAACTAAGTTAATAATTGATTGCTAAAAAGCTAGCAATTGACTATTAGAAGGTTAATAATCGACTACTAGCCTCTATCTCCTACACTCAATAGGAATTGGCCTAATAGTTAACTGCTAGATGGTTAATAATCAACCATTGGCCTCAGGTATCCTTAGGAGTCTATAAGTAGACTTAACAATTAATTGTTGCAATTTGATTTCAAATTTATTTTAAGTAATGGCTAGTTTTAACCAAATTTAACCTTAGACTCTTTCTAATAGTTATAATTCATTTTGTACTTTTATTTAAGTGAGTTTCATGCTTCTACAACATAAGATTCACTCATTTATTTTGGTTAAACATTGAAAAACACATTTCTTGAGCTTTCTTGATACTTTTCATTGTTATTATTAATCTTCGTTGTGTAATCTAACTTCAAAAATTTGTGAGCTTGATTTTCTTTGTATCAAATTATCATTTCTTACTTTATTATGGTGAGGTATCCCTATGAAATCTAAGAGTGAGAAATCCTTTGGTTTAGATGAGTGATTTGAGTATGGAATCTTAAGAAATTATTTTGTAATCAATAAGAAGATTGTAAAAGTTTATTCAAATGTCAATTTCAAATTTGAAAAGATAGTGAATTAGTCATATTCAAGCTCAATCAACTTAGTAATAGATGTAATTCTTAGAATATTTAATGTTCAAGGTTGAACCATAGTAAAAGATGACCTAAATTTTATTTTATTTTATTTTTTTACATAATGTCTCTAAGTGCAAAATGAATGTAAATAAAGCACTTTTACTTAAATAAAAGTTAAAGATATTCTTTTACTTCTTCGAAAGTTATCAATTATCTATCTTTATCCATGTAGAAGATGACTCAAATTTTATGAAGCCATTTCATTCAAAATTTGAAGACTTCTAATAAAGGAATTTAGATTAAGGTAGAAAATTTTGGATTTTGACTAAAATATTATTTTTGTTTAAAGCATGGTAGTTTCCTATTTACATTTTCATCTTATTCGAGTTTGAATTTTTTTAGGTGATCTAGTCAAATTTGAATTTTGATGAGATAAGATTGTAATCAAATTAGATAAATCTTATTATTTAATATTGTGGTCAAATTATACTTATCTATTACTAATTGAAAGTTAATTTAGGAGCTTTGGACTCCTTTTTTCTCTTTTTGATTTCTTAAAAAACCTTACTTGATTTTTATTTATTTTAATAAATTAAGAGTAAAGATGTAATTTTATTACACAATTTAAGTGGCAATTACAAACTCTTTATCTCTCATGTTTCCAACTCCTAAAAAAAGGATAAACATTCAACTTTTATTTTCATATTAAAATAGAAATTAAAATACATATAAGTTATTTTTCAAATTTTAAAATTTTCTTCTAAAAGTTCTCTACTTTTTCTCTCCCATTCTACTCTATCTCCTATGCTCTCTCTCTCTCTTTCTCACTTGTTTGTTGGTCTCTACTTTTTCATGATGATATCATATTGTTTGCTTGAACAAAGTATTAAATAATATTGTACCAAATGTATTCATCAGATATTGCATCAATATGATCATGATCGAATTGTCCAATTTTAAATTGACTAAAAAATGGTGTAAGTGCAAGACTTACTCTTTGAATAGCCTATAACAACTTAGATGGCTTTAATTAATTAAAGGAAGTTATGAAAATTCTATGTTACATGGGGATAAGTTTTTGTATAGTATAAAATTGTTTGATTTTAACAATTTTCATCAAACTTTCAATTTTTAATTCTTGATCAAAACTTTAATTTTTTTCAATGTAGATGTTTGCACATGGACGTAGATGGAAAGATAAGGTTATGTGATTATATCCATGCTTTTATGAATTTTGATAATCCATCACCAAAAGTCTTTTATCTTAGTATATATTTTATATTTTTTAAAGGCTTAATGAATTTACAATGCTGATACACTTTGCTAATGTCATCATGAAAGGATAGTTATACTATTATGTAAACTTATTTTTTTAAAACTATTTTATTTTTATCCAAATTAAAATAATTCAATTCTATATATATATATATATATATATATATATATATATATATATATATATATTATTATAGAACAAGTTATAATTTTAATCATCAAATTATTAACTTAAGTATAAGACTATGAGTTAATTTTTTTCTTAAAAAAATGCTTTTGAGCATGCACATAAGTATGTGTAAAGAGGCTAGTTCTTTAGAAAGAATTTTAACTTATATTGGGGTTACTTGAGATTTCTCTTACTTATTTGGTGAAATTAGTTGTATTAAGAGTGAAAAGTGTATATACATTAATAAAAATATTGTATTAATGGTCAACATGTGAGGAGGTATTTTGACTATATTTGTAATATGTGTTTAAGAGTAATTAAATATTTTAAATTCTTTCTTTGACTCCTTAGCAAATATGATTTGATATTTTCTTAGTTCTTTTATTTTGAACTCTATCTACATGTTTCTTATCATTAAAAACTTTTCCAACACAAATTATATTATTGTACTTTATCAAAGATTACATATTTTATGAAATCATTTAAGATAAGATCGTGTTTTTATAATTTCTTTCAATGTTTTTTAAGCTAGTTGAGGGGAGGATAAAATGTGCTTATAGATTAGAGGCTTAAGTACAATAATGAAATATCTAAGAATAACCTAAGATAATAAAGAGTGAATACTTAGACTCAAGGTTTGTTAAGTATAGCAATGAGAGTTTGCATATTGTGTAACCTCTTCCTAGGCTATTAATGGTTTGTATGGAAATGATAGAGTTGTTCAACTAAGTGACAAACTAAATGATGTAATGAGGTGGAAGGTTATGAGAGTAATGATGAGTATGAATGGTTTATATGTAGTATTGAGTGATTAGAGGAGTGATAAATAAATGACTTAATGAGGTACAAGATAGTGAGAACGATAATGAGTGTTAAGTAATTTGTATAGGTATTGAAGTAATTAAAGTTTTATTTGTATTTAGTAAAAGAGTATTGAGGGGACTTGCAATTCTTTATACTCACCTTAATTTAGAGGGTTCATAATGATAAGGTTTAAATGTAACATGTCTGAAATTTTTATACATTGAGGGTGAATCTTTACTCTATGACCATAATCATATCAAGCTACACAAAATTCCCAACATATTTATAGGAAAAGGTAATTTCCATTTTTTGTAATTAAAATGATTCTTATTACAAGTGGAATGACTACCAATCAATTCTAAACCTTTACAGAAAGTTATTCGTTCACATCCAGCGGCATTTGATCAGTTGAAAGACCTTTTCCACAGATTAAATGAAATGAGCCTCTTTATTTTGAATGCAGGTTGTTTTTAAATTTCTTTTTGAAGCGTATTTTTGTGCTGATTTTATAATTTACGTTTGTAAAACCCATAGAGATGAGACCTAAGAGGCATGGTTCTTAGAAGGTTACTCCCGATTTGCTTAACCTCTAGAATTGGAATATGAATGAAACCTTTCTTTAATTTTTATTTCATTTAAATGTCTTAATGAATTCATATTTCGTATAATTTCAGATGTACCCGAAGCAATCCTCTGAGTTTTTGCTCGCGTTTTCAGACTACATTAGCGTGATTCCACTGTTTTCTCCTTAATAGTAATGATTGTGACGAAATTTGATTAAAAATATTTTTTTGGGGCTATCTTCCCTTTTTTTTTTTTTTAGGGTATTGCCCTAACCAAGTAAACAATATCTATTTCTTGTGACCAATGGCAAATAATATTTACCTTCTTTGTTTTTTTTTTTTTAAAGATTCTCGAAATTTATATTGAATTTCAATTAATTTGTAATCAAATTGGATTAAATTCTTTTCTTGAAATAGTTTTTTTAATATTTATAAAAATTTAAATTTAAAATTTTAATTAAAAGAACCGAAGTTCTAACCATTCAGATCAATGCCATTTGAACCGATTGACGTCGGTTATAGCATTCGCTTTCTGTTTCAATTTATCACGCTTTGCCCCACGCAAAGTGCAATTATTGTCTGAGACCTATGAAAGGAATTTCTTCCGAAGAAGGAAGGAAGGATATGTATTCTCACTTTCCATAGGGTATCTTATAAGCTACCAAACATAATGCTAACTTTTTATTATGATCGCCATAAACATAGCCATAAGCTATCTTTCCTTTTCAATCTTAATTAAATCATTAGAAAGATAATCAAGGGACAGATTGAAAGAAGCTTTAATTTGATTGAGACACTACTCTATGACTTTTAGAAAAAGAAGGAAAAGGTGTTCTTATCTTACCAACTCTTGTTTGTTAATTTGAATAGGAAGAAATTCAATGTCTTATAAATAAATAAAAAATAGATATTGGGAGAGTTTATATTAAAGTTTAACCCACTTCAACTTCAAATTAATTAGAAGTAAACATGATTGCCAGAAAGATCTCATATTGAAAGAAAAAAATATATTCTTATCATATTACTTTACAAAAAATAAGTAAAAATTTATTATTATTTGAAGTAACTTCAATAACCACATATAAAATTATCATCAGGATTATAATTTTATAAATAATTATAATTATTGTCCATTAAAATTATTTCTATTAGATATATAAAATTATTCATTAATTTGTTAAATAATAATGATTAAAGTTATATAGCTATCATATTAAAATGAAGTAATTCTCGTAAATCCAGCTTATAGGATATCTCTTGTATTTCCTTTAAGGAAGAAATAAATAATTTTTTTTACCTTATAAGTCACTTAAAATAATGGAATGTGATTTCATAATATAACGAAGGAAGTAGAAGAATCATGGCTCTTTAATAGATGGAATTAATTGAAGTTTTATACAAAGAACTTTTGGTTACTCTTCACTTACTATAAGTTTAAAATAAGCTATATTTGTCAAGTTCCATCAAATAATATTAGGATTAAAGTTAGAATAGGAACAAGGGGAGAAAAAATTAATGTGCTAATTCTATACTAGTTGTTGTTTTCTTGATGTTCTTTATAAATTTATGTCACACCTTAATTGCTATAGTATAAGATATATCCATTCAATTTATATGATTATTTTATAGTTTATAAAGATAAAAAGTATTTTAATATTTATTTAATATTTTGCATAATTATTATAATTATTTGGTTGTATCTTTTGAATTATAACATGCTTAAGATTTATATCTATTTTTAAAATTTTCTAATATTTATTACTTTCGTTTATATTTTAATAAGTAAAATATTTTAACATCATAATTATTTAGTCACTAAAATTTAAAAAGTAACTTGTTTACTTATAAAAATATAAAAATATAATAATATTAAATTTCTGACAATTGCGTAGAAGTGAATACATTTTTCCAATTTAAAGAGTTTATATTTTTCATCAATTAAATGCACATCTTTAATTTCAACAATCTAATGACAGATGACCAGACTTGCTTGATAACATCTACTTTACTTAAAATTAATGGTTGTTTGTTAGCTATAGTACTTTGATACAAAATCCCAGGCTTCTTCGATTACTTTAAAATGAAAATTTGACAAGGGAAAGCAAAAGATTTGCAGAAACTTATACGTCTTTTGCTTTTGTAGCCAACAGACTTGCCATAAATTTTTTGTATTTAAAGTCCCATCAAAGCCAATATTGTTGTCTAAATAAATTTCAAACTACAACTGAACGAAATTCCCATTTTGTTTATTATTTTCATTAAAATTATCTGTTTGAGTTTGTTCGACTCACCAACCAAGAAGTACACATTTTCAGGCAACTGAATCACTTTTTGCATTTCAGAAGGCGTGACGTCCCCACATTTTTGTTGGGTGTGGTTTAGTTTTTGTCTTTTTGACTGCTCCATTTTTTTCCCCCCAAAGGTGGTACCTACAATTTTCTCAAATTACTCAAGTTTCCCACTCTTAAATCATGTGACTGGATCTAAGGACTCGGTTTTTCCCTCCTCTTTAAATCGTTTGAATATTTTTATTTTTTGAAAAAAAATAAAACTCATTTCCTAGATAATTACACAACCGATAGATGACCATAATAATGATAATAGATTCTCTGTTTTTCATTTTAGTTATTTCTATACTATGTTCGGAATGTACAAAGCTCATCTAAAATGTAAAATATGCTTTAAAAGATAAAGTATAATATTAATGAACAAATTAAAAAATAAATAATTATAAATTTAAAAATTATTTTTTAAGTTTATTGTTATTTATTGAATTCTAATACTATAGATTTTCTTCTAAAAAATTGTAATGTATATACTTTTTCTTTTAAAGTGCAAGATGCACGTTAGAAAAATTAAATCCGAAGAATCAAATACCTGGTTTTTTACTCATAATAAAAGATTTTGGCTCTATAAAAATTTTGTACTTATCTTTCCAACATTACCGAAACACGAGGGAGAAGGAAAGAAAATGAGCCAAATTTCGATGGCGGGCAAAGAACCCAATGGGGGAATGGTTTTTGAAAGAGGTCTTCTTGCGGACTGGGCCCAGAACTTTCCAAATGATCACTATAGAAGCAGGACCTGTTATGACACAATAGGAAAAATTGGGCACTTGGACTGATTCATTGGCCCAAGACTCAGATCCAGAGAGGAAAAAACCTATAGATCCAAATCCAGGGGTTATGTTATGTTTGTTTTGCTCCAAAGTCCAATCTACTTGTTTCCAGAGACAAAGAGGTCCAAACTATAGGATGGCTGAAATGAAAGTCCAAAAAATATTGAAATCCGTCCATCAACATCAAATATTATTAGCATCTCTTGAACAGTGACTCGACGTGTTTCACACGCAACGGTCAAAAAAGGGATGAAGATTATGACAACGGAGGGTTTGCTTGAAACTCGCCACATGGCTATAGTTATGTTGAAATAAATAAAAGTAATGACTATAGCACGCCAATTCTATTGATGCACTATTAGTATAGGTTATTGTATTTCATTTATTTATGCATTATGGTGAAAGATAAATGAAATTTAACAATTTAAGTTAATAATCTATTAATGTAATCAGTGCACTAAAATCTCTCCCATAAATAGATAAGTACATATCTTGAATATTGTTAAAAAATTAAATTTAAAAATGTTAATGTGAAGGCAAAATTTTATGTTTAGTCTTCTATATTTGTTTGTTTTGTTTTCTTGGTTTGTACTGAATTTAATTTTACAAATTCTGACTAGTAAGACCCCCATTTTTTAAAAGATTTCAATTTATTAACAACGCAATCGTAAATCACATAATATACGTATTCAAAATTTTGAATTTAAACTCTAAACATTATAAAACATAAAATTTGTAATATTCTGTCAAAAATTACTATGTGACTAAATTACCGGCAAGAACCCAACAAAATTTAACATTTTGTACGGGATCTGGCCCATATTAAATACATGCATCAATGAGATTGGAGAAATTTGAATATGTGCAGTGATGAAATAGAAAGAAAGAATTTATGATGAAATTGAATAAGATTAAATAAGTTAAAAATAAAATTAATAAAAAAATTTCACAAGATAAAATTGATATTTGATTAGAATGAAAATAAAGATTTAATCCAGGCTATATATATATGTAATGTGTGCATGTTAACATTTTTTTTTCACACTTTATACACAAGTATCTAAGTGTGAAGATCTAAATTTATATTGCATAATCTATTATAAAGCACTTTAAATTGAGCTAGTGTACAATTATAAAATTAACTATAAATAATATTTGCGTGAGTAGGATCACCTTATCTTTTATGAGAGCATGAGATATGTTTTGTTTAACTAAGTTATTCCTTACACTTTAATAGTGCAGTGCATCACAAAATTTGGATCTCATGTTTGAATGTGAATTTAGCACATCCTTTGAAAAAGAATGTAATTAAGATTAAAGTGAAATCCTTTAAGAAAAAAAAATGGATATGGGGGAGTGAAAATGGAAGAGTGGGTGTATCATTTTTCCTACGGGCCCTACAAAATTAAACATGACACAAAGAAAATGTGAAATTATAAGTTGAATGTGTGGAGGAAGGCAACGCAGAATAAGATAAAAACACAAAGGCATAATGGACTGCTCACACAGAGGACCACTTGAAGATGCCAGCTGAAGGCAGGGATAGCAGAGAAAGATCCCTAGTTTTCAATTAAAGGCCAACTTGTGTGGTCTACCAAGTACACAAACTTTATGACTCCATCTCTCTCTCTCTCTCTCTTAGAGAAATGCAAACTTGTTCAGATCCATATATGGGGTTACCAAAGCAAGTACTGCAGGAGAGACCAACTGCAGACATGAAAAGAAATGTCAAGTCACCGATGTTGCTTTGCACATTTAGAGAGATGAAGATAGTAACTACGTACAACAGTGCACTGGCAAAAGGGTCATTCATTTCTCAGAAGGGTAAAATAATTTACTTATCTAAATCAAATAAAAGTAATATTAATGTTTCAATGCTGCAATAAGATTAAAAATATTTGCCTCGTGAGCGTGAATTTACGGCTGGGAAGAAAATAAAGCCCAGGAAGAAGTTGACTGTATATATTATAATTACAGAGAGAATGGCGTTATTGTCGGGCATGAGATCTTTATAGCCCTTCTTAGTATATGTATCTTCTGGTGGTGGTTGACGGTAGTTTCCTTTCAAGGGAAATTTAACAAAAAGGATCAATTATAAAGTATATTCTAAAACAGCAAAGTTACATATTTCGCTGCTTGGAGAATTAGTAAATTAAGAGATCGGAGAATACATGTTTCTTTCTTCAAATAAACGGGAAGATCAGTTAGGTGGCCAACATGTTTGGAATTTAGAGGAAACTGAGAGAGAAAATAGAGGGAAAAAGAAGGAATTACAAGAGAATGAAAGATACCACCAAAGAGATTCGTTTCATAGGGTGTTTATTTTTTTATCAAGGAAGGAATGAAAAATTCTTAAGATTGTTAGGATTTTGATAGAATTACAATGATGAATTCATTATTTAAGCATTATATCGAATATTTTATAATAAAAAAGTACTTTATTATTATCCAAAGAATATAGTTAACACTATCATGCTAGCTGCCCATAAGTTGTAATTTTTTTTTCTTTTGTTAGAATATTTGAAAATTTTATAAAGATTTTCTAAACTAAAGAAACACAAAATAATTAATAATTAAGGATTTCAAAAAAATTAGACTAAATTAATTAATTATAACCTTCCAATCTATTTTTATTCTAAACTCAAAGTCTGAAAGAGTATTACTGCCTAATTTTTTCTTTCCTCTCATTTCTGTTCATATTTTAGTATATGTTTTATACGTTGAAGGTTAAATATAAAAGATTTAATAGAGGATAATTTTTTTAAAAAAATTATTTTTCTTTATTAATATAATTTTAAATATGCTTTTTTTTTATAACAATGTATGAAAGCAACACATCACTCCCTCATTTATATAAAAATAAAAGATATCTTTCTTCTTCTGGCTCTCTTCTAGTCTCCTCTGTACAAACCTAACATTTAATTTATAGCATATGAATGGCCTAACAAAAAAAACCAAGATCACATATCATACCACTGAACATAACCCTGGTTTACAGATGAAAACACAATCCGTTTGAGGTTGGATTTATTGAGCGTACTTTCTAGCCAGCTGCCGGGGCAAAAATAATAATAAGAAAGAAAAAATGGTCCATAGAGAAACTGTCTCAAGTGTCAACATCTTGATTTAAGGATGTGGACCAAATTTCAGTGATTGAAGTAAATGAAGGGAACATTATTCATGTGAACGTCGTTAACTTACAACTACCAAATTCGGATTCTATTCTGTGCTACTTTTAATGTCAAACTCAACCAGTGTACCATTGTGAGTCCATCTCTATCTGCCTCCCTCTCTCTCTCTCTCTCACATGATTGCCCCTGGTAAAACGATCTGTCTGGTAAATAAGAATTACCTTAACTCTGTGAGTTTTCATCAAGGGAACTCAGAAAACCCTCCTTGCCGATCTATACAGTCATCGGATCTCGGGCAATTCAGGTTCACCTTTCTTTATTTTTTTTTAAAAAAAAAAAAAAAGAAATTGAGATTATTCATCCGGGATTTTGTTTGAGGACATTTTTTATAAGGAAATCACAAATGCTCGTACTTTTTTATTCTTTATTAAGCGTGATTAGAGAAATAAATAACTTTAATTTTTAAAAAAATAATTATAATTTATTAATATATCCTCTATTAAAAAGTCATTTGATTTACTTTTATAATATAAGAAGTTTTATTTTTTTTAAAAAATTATTTGATTAGTTATTATGTAATAAATTTAAAAATATATAATTTCCCAGGAAACCTTACTTCCTATAGAGTCTAGAAAATTATTTATTCACCTCTCTTCTACATAAATTCTATTTTTTATATTATTTATAGATATAATGAATAAATTATTTTTATTAAATTTAATTAATAATAATTAAAATTTATTAATTTATATTATAATAATATTAAGAATATAATAATTATTTTATTAACACTTTTCAAAAAAATTAAAATTAAACTAAATAAAATATAATAATTACTTTTTAGGAAATATCACTTTATAAGTATTAACCAAATAACTTTCAATACTTTTTGAAAAGTTCATAGAGGAATTTATTTTTGAGAAGTTTAATTTCTCGTGAGAAATTGTTTCATATGTGAATCAAATAACTCATAAAAATTAATTTATAAGTAAAGTTGTTGAACATTTATTTAGATAGCAAGAATAATATTTGAAAGAAGACAATAAATGGAATCTTAAATTTCTAAAATGACATATAAATATAAATAATTTTTTTATTCAAATGATACTTAAAAAAATGAACAAAAGCATATAAGTAAAGGGGTTTTATACTTATTTTATATCTCATGATTAAAAAAATAGTACATGTCCTGATACCAAAGGGAAATAAAATAATAGTGTAAGTTAGTTTTATACTATTATTTTTTAAAAATTATCTTTATTATTAAAAAATTTTAATTACTATATACTTTTTGAATGATGTATCATTTTTTCATTCATTTATTGATCGAGTAAAATATTTTATATTATTAATGAATTAAATTTAAAATTTTATAATTATATGCCATATAATTTAAAATCAATATCATATATAGAAAAAAAATTTAAATAAATAAAATGCAGTTAGTATATATTATGTTTGTTTAAATAATCATTGGAGTTGAGAAACAGACAGCTCGAAGCTATTTGTTTTTTAAGATACCTCCATAATTTAGTCCTTGTGGATTTAGGTTAGCTTGGGAGCTTTTTATTTTTAATTTTGTAAAAAAATTTAAATTTTAAATAATAATTAAAATTATTTTAAAAATATAATATATTTATTCATAAATTAATCATAATACACTTTAAATTTATATATAACCTTAAAAATATTATATATATATATAAAATATAAGGTATAAAATATCTACAAAATAAAATATCATCTATAAATTATTTATAATACAATCCTACTTAACTAAAAATAAAAAATAAGAATGTACTTTTGTATGAATTAAAAACTTTAACTTATACAAAATTTAAAAGTATAAAAAAATTGTACGTTAGTTCAACCTAAGCTAACCTATATGAGTCATAAGTTTTTGTGGGTCGTGTTGATTACAGCCCACATCTCTTAGCCCCATCAAAATAGAGACCTAAGTCTTCAAAACTTGTAAGCTAATTAGCTAACCCTGACGTTAGTTCATTTCAACAACTCTAATAATCATAATTAATTTCTTATTCTATCAATAAAGCTTTAATATATTCTCATTCCATATATGGATTAATCTCATATCCAATAAAAAAGTATCTTGATATAACTTGTGCAAAAATAAAAAGATAAAGCTTGGGTATATGTGGCATATGTACTATTAATTTTTGTGTTCGCCTTGGATAACAAAGTATATATTAGTAAGAAATTCTTTCTCACTAAATGAACATATAATTTGTATACTTATTATCATTAAAAATTGAGAGAAATTTATAAAGGATTGATTAAAGAACTAATTATTTTATTAATCTTTTAATAACTATTATAACAAATTAATATTTATATCATGAATTATGTCACGAAAATTTAAAAATCATAAGAATTTTATCTCTTATTATAAGAATAAAAAATTATAATTAAATGTACAAAAAATACTAAGTTACAAGAATACATTCTCTATAATAAGGTATCACTTTTCTTAGGAAAAAAATTATTTGTAGCAAAATATCACCTATATCATTAATTAAGCTACAAGAACATATGTCCTGTGGCAAAGTATCATTTGTGCCATCATATAACTCAGAAAACTTTACCCATGTGTCATGGATTAATTTTATAGATAAACTCATAACCAAATATATCATTCATGTGGCAAATATAGATATTAAAAAGGCTAATTATAATAGGTATAAAGTGCTACAATGTAGTAGACAACAAAAATATACAAATATATATATAGAATTGCAATTCTACATTAGTCGACATATACCAATCATAGGATAAATCAACATCTATATAAATATGGTGATAGTTTTAAAATTGTTATGACAAATAAGATAATGGTTTAAAATAAGTTGACGTCTATAGTTAATCAAACAAATGTTTATATATATGTTGAGGATGTTTGCACTGCTACAAAATTGTAATTTCATATTGATTGATATGCATTAATCATAAGATAAGCTGATATTCATATAAATGCAATGATATTTTTGAAATTATCAAGATAAATAAAATGATTATTCAAAACAAACGAATGTCTATAGTTAATTAGTGACATTTTTTAAATCTAAATGGAAACTTAAGATGGGGATTACGTTAGGAAACTATTATCCAAAAGGTACTTAAAAGGCCACAAGCGAAGAAGAAAATATTCCATATTGGTTTTGTTATTAACATATAAAGGCATTTAAAAAGTTTCCTTAGGTAATAAACTTACTCTTAATTATTATGGAGCAATACTAAGATATTGATTTTAATTTAATAACTAACGTCTACAATTTAGTTTATTGACTGTATATTTCATATTCACTTTCTATTGGAAAATTTTTTGGTAATACTTTAGCCTCCATTATCTATTTCTAGCATGTGTTTGAGTTGTAGGAATACAATTTCTCTTACCATTTCATTTAATACCTTTAAAAACATTATAGAATCTAAATAATACTATCTAAATGTGTCAAATGAGATAGTGAGGGAGTCATGTTTCTCCTCCTCAAACACATGCTAGAATTGATAATTAAGGTAAATGTATTACTTAAATTCATGATTTACCAATATAGAAATTTGATAAATGGCTATGAAAATTAGCACAAAGTTTGGTAATGATAATGGAAGAATAAAGTCCTTTTTTGTATAATATTATTGTAAATTTGCATTTATTGATATAACAATATATAGAATAAATAAAATTATAAATATATAGAATAAATAAAATTGTAAAATAAAATTTTTTATATCGATACCTTTTTCTTATATTTTTGTATATTCATATTCAATATATTGATATTTCATCATTGTAAGAAAAATATGTAAAAATATATATAACTTATTCCAAATTTATAATATTTAACAAAATTGACTAAACATTTTTTTTGGTTAATCTTGCAACTAACTTTCATTTTTCTTTAAGCTTACGAAAATTAAAGTCTTTTAAAATAGAGTAAACTTCTCATCCTATTTATGCACTTTTCAAGGTTTTTCTTACACTTGATTCATCTCTACGTAGTTTGAAGAATGGTCACTTTATTTCCAATAATCGAAATAACTTTCTAAAACACAATGTGATATATATGTTTATTAAAAACATATAGGAGAAAGGATATCAACTATTTATTAAAATCGACATTGTTTATGAAAATTAGATTCCTATATCATAATGATTTTTTTATTATAACCAACAATCAAATCTCTATAATGATTGCCTAGCATTTAATAAATATTTACAACATATAATAAATATTTACCAATATAATAAATGATATTTAAAATTTACGATTTAAATGATATCATTTATTAATGACAATTTTTTAATTAAAAGTCGATATAGAATGTCTACACTACCTATAATTTTTGTTTAGGTATTATTTTTATCTGTCCACTCCCTTTTCATTTAGAGTTTCACTTCATAATTTCTCTTTCACTTCATTTTGTTTATTTGATATAAGAGGACAATACACAATTGATATTACACAATCAAGTCTTGCATTATTCACATGAAGGTATTGGTATCAAGAAAAAAATAGGTATATGAGTGTTCACTAATAAGAAAACTTTATTTGCAAGTCTTGCATTATTCATATGAAGGCATGCTTTATTAAAATTTGCCATAGATATGAAAGCAAAGGGAAAGGATTGTTTCATAAATACCATACAAACATTTACCATCACTTTTCTTCAAAATTATGAGATCAAATGATTAATTGAAATGTTATTATGTAATATTTTCTAATTAATATTAATAATATTATTATAACAATAGTTTGTCATTGTATCTATTTTTAGAAAAAAAATAAAGATGCAAAAAATTGTTAAAAAAATTACAAAATAAATAAACCACTATGGTTATTTACTATAAAACTAACATAATTATAATTAGATGATAAAACATTATTTTTTTTACCAAATCAATGTATAAAGGGATAAAACCTGTCTAACTAACTCTAATAAATAATAGCAATAAATATTCATAAATATTTACCAAGAGATACTTAACTTTAATAAATGGTGATAGTAAGCATTTACCAATATTGGTATTATACAAGGGATTAACATACAACATTGAATTTTTATTAAAAATGAACATCTAAAGTTTGAGAATCCATTTCAATTATCATGATGATTCATTTGCATATCATTATGATTCATCAAAAGTTTACATTAGAAACAATTATCAAGATAGCTCTCTTTGAGAAAACACAAAGATGATAAAATTGATGAGAAATTGAAGTGAAAAGAAGTAACATATCCATTTTTGCATTGAAAGACTTAAGTTTATTGTAAAAATGAATATATTATCTTTTTTCACTATAATTTATCATTATTTTGTTACTTAGAATATAACTCAAAAGACCTTAAGTAATATGAAAGGATTACAAAAAGAGATATCTTAATTTTTCTTTTCATTTATAGTTTATTGTTTATTGAAATTATAATTTTTTTATAATTTGTTAGATTGTTCAATCTGTTACTGTTTGTGCTATATAATTGTATTAAAAAAATATTTTTATTTATAAATTTTTTGAATCTATTGCTATTGTATCTATTATTATTTGTTAGATTATTCAATTAAAATCTTTTTGTATCCATTATTGTTGTTATTTGTATTTATATAATTATATAAGAAAAACATGATTATTCACTACCTAAAAAAATAATTTTAATACTTTTTACTTGTAAAATTATAAAATTTTTACTTAAAATATATTTTTAAACAAAATATTTTACTTTAAAACATTGATTGTTATTAAAAATCAATGTCTAAACATTTATAGTTAAATGATATCATTTTACCTTATACATCACCTTTTTTTTAAGAATTGACTATTTAATATTAAAATAGTTCAAATCACAAAGCGTGGGATGAAAATAAAAAGGGTGAAGTTATGACATTATTTATAAATTTCATCACAAAATTCTTTCAACCCTAAAATGATTATTTTTTTATCGAGATACACTCACATTCTAACCTTAAGATGATTCTCTTCATTTTTTTATTTTTATTTATGCTCACCAATTATTTTACAATATCAAAGGTTGTGCATTCATTGTAAAAATATAGAATATAAATGTAAGAACTTTTAATATTAAAATAGTTCAAATCACAAAGCGTGGGATGAAAATAAAAAAAGTGAAGTTATAACATTATTTATAAATTTCATTCGCAAAATTCTTTAAACGTTAAAATGATAATCTTTTTACCCAAACACGCTTGCATTCTAACCTTAAGATGATTTTTTTTTATTTTTATTTTTATTTATGCTCACTAATTATTTTGGAATATCAAAGGTTATGCATTCATTATAAAAATAAAGAATATAAATGTAAGAACTTTTTAAATTTTTATGTTTTATTCTTGCAACTTAATCCTTTTTTTAAGTTATATACATAATAACTTAAATTTTAGTTTATATAGTATATTAAAATATTTGAATAATACAATTTCTATTTGAGAGATGCACATGAATAATAATTAAACATACTTAAACTAAAATGATATTCATAACAAATTAGAAAGTAATTTTTTTCACCTTAATAAACATTTCCTTTATAATTATTACAATATTGAAATTTTCATTTACTTACTTTGTTTCCTTACAAATTGAAAATGCTTTGAACATATACCATTCAATAATGCAAATCATTATCTATTCTCTGATCTCATATCTAAATTGTAAGGAAATTAATATAGAAGAAAAATATAACTATTTTATCTGTTATGAACTGCAGATGTTGAATTTGAGGATGTGTACTGTAATTAAGATGAAATGTACATTACTTTTTTATTCAATATAAGGTCTATAAGTATTATAAAGTTGTAATATTGTGACTTTAAGGGTTTTAAATATATTTCAAGTTAGAAATAATATAGTATGAATTGTCATAAGACATTGTATAGAATAGATAGAGTGTAGGGAATGGAATTTTTTCTTAAAATATAATACAATATCGATTATATGAATCACTAAAGTGGTAAATCAAATATTTCAAGTCGACTAACAACATAATTTGATATCATTAAATGTGATCAATTATTGAGTGGTGTAATTTACAAGAAATGATAACTATTTATTTGTTAGAAAATTAATATAATATTTATTTTCTATAATAGTTTTTTAACCAACATTATAAAACATTTACTACAATGATCGATCAAATGATAGTTTAAAACTAACGTTTAATCTCTTAAATAGTTAATGTAAATATGTGATTTTGTAATAGTGTTGACAAATAATTGATTCATTAGTTTTTAGCTGAGTTAGAGACCTTTAGTAGATTGATTAAAACAAATAGGTTTTTTTAGGTATTTAGTACACAACTTATTTGATTAACTGGTTGGCCCCTAATCAATCGAAATAAAAAAGTTGTGGAATCCTAGTATCTTCAATCAATTAATTTATAAAATATATGTAAAAAGATAAAATTGCTTAAAAATTATATTATTGTATATATTTATATTTTTCTTAAGATAATAGAGAGAAAAGTTGAACCTTAAACCATAGGATATATAAGAAAAAGCTTAACCTTTACACTCTTAAACAATCTTATTTATTTATATACCTAATTTAATAATATATATATATATATATATATATATATATATATATATATATATATATATATATATATATGAGAATATGACAATTCTTATAAATAATAAATAATCATTTAACTTTTCATTAATTAAACTTACATAATAAAATTAATATATATTGACAAAATAAATATTATAATACATTAAAAGTTGTATTATATAATTATTTAATGAATTTAAATTCTTTACATAATAGAAGTAAAAATTAATAAGATTAACTTACTATATATAGTACATATATACACAAAAATTTTTGCAATTCATTGTTCGATTCAATTTTTAAAATATTACTTAAACAAAAATAGATCATTTAAGATATAAAATATTAAAAAATATTTATTTTTGATCAAGTCACATTCTTCTTAAAAAAATATGATGATAAAGAAGATATATATATATATATATATATAATTAATATGAAAACAGTAATGGCATAAGTGGCTATAAGTTTTATTATAGAAATATGTAATAACAAGTTGCACATTCATTACTATAATATGTAGGAAACTTTTATTAAAAAATTGAAATTAATAACTACATAAAATTGTATATAATTTAATGATAATTAAATCATCTATTTTAAAAAATAATCAAGTAAATTATATTTAAGGATATGCTATATATAAAATTACCCTAAAATTCCATTCAAATCCATCATTAATTTCAATTGTATCAATTTCATTCCTTATAAATATTTTATTTTAATTTTATTCTGTATAAATAATAATTCTATTAATTTCATCCATCCATTTATATTTCTATTGATATGCTAATGATTTGATAGATAAAGTGATAAAAATAAGATGCAAATAATATAAGAGATGAAATTAATATTAAAAATTTGTGAAAGGATGAATGATTTAATTTATATTTGTGGATGATAAAAATAGGTGTTATAAATAAAAAATTAGGTATAAATAAATTTATAAAAATTTAAATATTAATTTATAATTAAAACTTAAATATACATGATAATTCAAAATTATGATTTAAGTGGGCATTTGTTTCAAATAAATCAACATGAAGGAATTTTAGAAAATAATAAAAAATTATTTAAAAAATATAAAATTTTTATTTTTATTTTGTAATAACTTAATTAACAATAGTTAATAAAAAAAATCAATCACTTTGGAATCGAAGCTTTAAAATAATTTAGTTATTTGTATTGTAATCATACACATTAAAAAAATTACATACAAGTATGATTTGCAAATTTTTGTGTGTATATATATATGATTTTAAATAAGTAGTTATAAATTCAAACATTTTATTTATCGGATAATATATACTTCAAAATACATATTTAGATTTTATTAAAATTAATATAAATTATTGTCAAATTTATAAATTAATATAAAGTTTATTATAATACAATTAGTACTACATGAGTATATTTTTATTTGTGAAGTTAACCGATGAACTAAAATTTTATGAAAAAATATATTGTATTATAATACTAAAAAAGTAAATTGATACGATGATAAGGCTCAACATTTTTTAACTTAGAGAATGAGGTTTAGTTTTTTGTAAATGCAATTTGCAACTTCCAAATAAATAGAGTTTTGATGGTTTTCACTAATTTGATGTTCAACAAATGTATTGACCAAATAACAAGCTAGCATTCAATTGAATCAATTAAACAATTAGCTTAATTTAAACATATGAAAATTATTTTAACTAATTACATAGGCTTGCATTCAATTGAATTAATTAAACAATCAATTCAATTTGAATATATAAAAATTATTTTAACTAGTTATATTAATTTTTATAATTATTTTATTTTATTTTATTTTTTTTATCACGATTCTATTCATGTCAATATGAACTATTAGTCATGGATGTACCTTTTTTTTGTCACATTTAGATTCATAACTAAATTAATCTATTAACCACAAGGTAAATTTATGGAAAAAAATTTATACAAATTTTTTTTTTTGATAATTTTCTTATCACATTTATTTGAGTCACATGTTCATCCAATCAGGATATCCATGGCCAAATAATATAACCAAGAAAATTTTGATCTTTTTATCATGAAGCAAATAATGGTTTATTTTAATGAATTTAATTAAGTGATTATATTTTAGTAGCAGCGGACACATTAAGTTATGTCAGTGGGTTTTCATACATTAGTAACCTGATAATTAGTTTGAAACTACATAAATTCCTCATGAATGCTTCAACATCACCACTCATATACATGATATAGTCTTATCTTCATCTTTCTTGTGCCTCCGAAAGCGATGTACCATGGACGGTAACATTGATCGAGATTTAGCAATTTGCAATTTAAAAAAAAATAAAACTTAATTATTACTTCATAATAACTATGGCTTCTAAGTTGCAATCCAAAAAATAAACAAAGATAAGGATGTAATCAATGATTGAAGTTCACAGGAAATTAATGATAGCTCCTCACATTGTAATGTGTAAAACTAAGGCATCCAGAACCACAGATCTCTATCAATACATGACAGAGAGAAACAGCCATTCCATATCCATCATTGCAAATCCTTTAATATCCAGAGAAAATGATAAGATGATAGGAACTTCTGTGGACGATTAATTAACAACTGCTAGCTGCTACTCCACCAGACAATAATTGCTATACACAGAAAAATAAAAAGGCTTAATTTTCATGAATGGCATTTCACACTGGCTCTCCTTTTTGTGATCAGCATAACATTTTCTGAAACCTTTTAATTAATTATTTGCACTTTCTGCTTTTTTGAAGTATTATTTCTGTCTTTCTTTTTAAGTTAAGTGTAATGCTACTTTTATTTTTTACTCACTTTTTCCTAATAAACTGTGGAACTCATGATTATATGAACTTCACTATCTATTAAATGAGAGCAAATGCTCATTCTTTAAAAAAGAAGTGTAAATAGTATTTTCCTTCAAGTAAATTCAACTACTAAAATAAAATTTGAAAAAAAAAGAAAGAGAGAATAGTAGGTTCTATATGCGTCATCACCCAATGATTAATTTGCAACTTCCTTATGCAATATATAATTTATTATTATATAATCTTCTATATATATATAATTTTTTTATTTACAATGAGAATTAACACATAAAGTTATAAGAATTTTTTAAATAATTATATGACTTTAAGTGATATTTTAATCTTAATATGTAGCAATTCACTTTTGCCTTTTACGCTTTTACCTCTTACACGTAAAAGTAATGCTCTATTTGATATACTTCCTATTCTTGCAGTGCACAGAGAGTGCTTAGACCTATATATGGCCATGTTTTCGAGTTGAGTTCACTTCAATTTTTAATAAAAATATGTGAAGTGTAGTGTAAATCCCGCATTCTTTATCGAAGAATGCAACAATCTCACAATTCAATTCCATATTTTCACAATAGGAGGAAGGGGGCAAAAAAAAAGAAGAAATTAAGCACGTGTTGAGATGATATTGGATAACATACGAGAGAGAGAGAGAGAGAGAGAGAGAGGGGGGGGGGTTTAAGATTTTGAATTTGTCCGATGCTAGCTAACACAGGTTGATTTATCTCCATTTCATCAACTTGCAAGTATATATAGTAACATTTAAAAAAAAGATGGGGGGAAATTGCTTAAACGGAAAAAGATGGAAAGGGACCAAAGGATGCATCATCACATAAAAAAAGAGATGGCCCCCACCCCAGAATGTAAATTCAACATCTGAAAAGATGTTTTTGTGGTCCAAGCACTCTTAGTTTCAGGAAACAATGATATCACACACATATCCCATCAAAAGGAGGCTTTTAAGCAAAGGAGTTCAAAGAAAGAAACTATCCCTTGTATTTGACAGTTGAAGGTACTAATATATATATATATATATATATAGATGTTGAAAAAGGCCATTATCCATGATTCACTATATATATGGTCATTATGTTAGGTCCATTTATGCTTGTTGTAAGTATTGTATTTTGTAGTTGTGTGTGCTTGATATGGTGCTGTCTTGCAAAAGCTGAAGGCTTTTTATCCAACTTAATGGTGGGCTCTCATTTCATGTTCTCGCTGCCACTTGCCTCAGTTTTTCCATACACGCCACATTCTTCTTCTCTGGTTTCTTCTGCTAAAATATCCCTTTCTTTGATTTTTCTCACATTAATTTTTATTAGTTGATTTTCTAGCAGAAGGCAGGAAATGGCGCTCAACTGCAAAAATTAAATATTTGGCTAATATTATTCGAAAGCTTTAACTTCTCCTACATTTTTAGGGGAAGTTGCGCACGCACAATTATTATTATTATTTTTTATTATAAATTATCTTTTTATTGATATTATTGTGTTAGAATGGGAATGAGATTACTTATCAAGCAAATATTTTTAAATTATAAATATTTATATTAATTAAGAGTTTGAGATATAAGAGAAATGTCACATAAGTGTTTATAAAATTATGCGACAATCCTCCTATTTGTAAGAGATATATGAATAGTGATCAAAAAGTGTGGGTATTTTTCCCAACAAATACTCAATTTTAACTTTTTTTTAAAAAAAAACTTGCATCAGGCAATTATTCAGTCGCATTTATATGGCAATAATAAAGCGAGATATTGGGTTAATTTGCACGCAATTTGATTAATTTATTTTTTGGAACAATTTTACGATAAGTCATTTGCGTTTATTAGAAGATTCATGAAAGATTCTTTTAACCTGAATTACGAATCAATACATCTTTTCTTTTCTCCGGTCACACATTGAATACTAAGAGAGTACAATAAGGATCAAATCTCCTATCTCTTATAAATTTACTAACTTGATACGCAGTAAAAATGAAATTTCTTTGAAAAAATTGCTAACATATAGCTGGAACTCCATCTATATTTTGTTACTGATTTTATGTATGTTGATGATTTGATACAAAAGAGCATTAATTTATGATTAATAAAAAGGATAAAATTTAAATCCCTAATTATACAAAAAAACCATCAATTTACGATTAATAAAAAAGTAAAATTAGAATCCTTAATTATTTTTTACCAACAATATATATAGACAGCTGTTGAATTCATAATTATTCCTTGCACCTGTTGCCTTCACTTTTAATTAGAAAGGTAACTTCAATTGATTATATAGGTTTTCAAATTATTTATTATGCATTAAAACAAAAAGAAAATTTTTTGGGCATCTAAATGGTGTGTCAGATAAGTATATGTTACATCCAGTAGGGCTTAAATCAGAAGGAACATGCTCACTTCACAAATCTACATGTAGTGGTCCACACTCAAGTAATTAAGCACCATCATATGGCTTAAATAGAGAATATATAAGCGTATATGAATACAAACATCAAACATGTATACATAGCTGGGAAAGGGCCATTGAATTTGAAAGGTCCATAATTATAGTTCTCACAGGCAAAGTCACATTCAAGACACCTAATGTGAAAGGAGAATAAGGAAACAACGGAGAGTGACTCTTCCCATTTATGCAAGCCAAGGCATGAAAGGTAAAGAAAACTATAAATTAAAGATATGTGAGGTAAGACGACAAAGTTACATTTATATTATGATCGTTCTAAATGATTTGTTGAGATCCAAAAATTTGATATGGTGTCATTTCTTTGAATTAATTTCTAGTATGGACTAACGAGTGTCTATTCATATTTCGATTCAAATAAATTAATTATATACAAATATGTTTTAATAACAAAAATTATGAAATAAATTATGATAAATATAATATATATTCAAATAAATTTAAATATTTTAAATTGAATAAATTAAATGAATCAAATTAATATATCATTAATACAAGTGAGTTGATTCAGTTCATTTTTATTTAAATTTATTTATTTGGCATTTTAATTTAGATCAAGTGAATTATTAAATTATATCAAAAAATTCATGAATTAAAT